>PRKT01000861.1:155660-199066 GCA_003671525.1 Saccostrea glomerata | reverse complement strand
TCGATGAGTGTTTTGTCGACGAAATTGAACTGAAAGGAAAAGGAAATATAACTTGTCCTAGACATCAAATGAAAAATCACCATATTCTCCGTGAATCAGATCTTCTTGGATACTGGAAGCCGGTTAGTATTTTCAGCTTATCTAGACGATTTCTTTCTCTATTTATGCAAAATGTGTTTACGTTTCGTTATCTTTATCCCTTTCATTTACACAATTTACTATGATTATTTCACTTACATGTTTTTAAACACATTTCAGGATGTTAAAATTGAAGAGCCAGGTATGTACTTTATATTAGATAAGTTTTTCCCCTTTTATACTTTCAAATTATGTTTTCATGTCCAAGACGTTTTACAAATTTACATCGAAGTGGAAAAAAAATATGAAGAAAATGAAGAGTGGACTTAAATTTTCATTTATTACAAACTGTTTTTATACAAATTTGTTAATTGGAAAAATGTATGCAAGTTATATTTGATTTCTTATCTTATGCCCGGCTATGCGTCATCAAGTTAAATTATTACATGACTGTGTTCAATGAGTGAAAACAATAATTTTAAACAGAAATCTTTGCATCCTTGTGAATTGTAAGTGTGTGACTCATGGCAGCAATATTGGAATTTGTCAATGACAAAATCCATGTTAAAGTTCAAAACATATTACTGCCAAAGCATTTGATCATAAATAGATTTCATATGATATGTTAATTTGTTTGATTTTCGTAGTGGCATATCATATTTTGGTTTCAATATACATGTAGCACATGACTTTGAGGGCAGCATACCAGAATATTTGCCCGAAGTTGACAGGAAAGCCCTGGAGTGTTATGTCGCCCGATGCCGCAGGCACCTGTCAACGAGGGGCAAATATTCTGGAATTATTGCCCGAGAATTAAGCCATGTAATATATGGTATTCAAAACATTGCTGTGATGTCCTTCCTTTGTTCTTGCAGTCTAAAAATTTACCTATGGCAGTCCGATATTAGTGAGCAGTCTGATATTAATCGTAATATCAGACTGTTTCAGTACTGATATCCTTCAAAATCGGACTGCTATGGAACAAAAGAAATAAAAAGTGTGATAATTTAACAAACAACAATTTAAATTTCTCACATACTAGAATGATGATTAAGAAAACATTGGTCTTACATATTTGCAAAAAAAAAACCCAACTTTCAATTACACTGAATATACTGTAACAGGAAGAAGAATGTGCGATAAACCAGATAATGCAAATAAATAAAAAATAAACAAAAAAACCCCCACAAAAACGGGTAAACTTCTAACAAACTTAGGCCTAGCATATGATAATTAATAAGACGGATTTGCAACAAATTTTGAAAGAAATTTGAAGATTTACAATGTTTCCTTCAAAACTCTTGGATTATTGATTTTGTTTGTTTTTCTGAGGTATATGTAAATGCTTAACATGAAAAAATGAAATGGACTAATGTACCTTCAGCATCCGCTTAATTTTCTGTGATATAATTCTTCATTTCTGAATGTTCCATTCCATTTCAAAATTAATGAATATTTTGTCCCCACTCTCCTTATCCAATTCTTTCAAATACCTTCTTCAGTGTAGCCAAATCCCTAAATACTGTCAGTGAGTACTTTTCAATTTTTTTTAAGCCTGCGTTTTTGAAAAAATTGCTTCAGTGGTCATTAACACCTTTGTCCTTTGTTCTAATATCGGACTGTCTCAGGTAAATCAAAAGCAATGTTTTAAGTACGATATATGCCTCATACAATTCTGTATTAAAAAATATCAGACAGTTTGAGGCCCGTTAGGGCCTCAAATGTCTGATATTTTTTAATACAGAACTGTATTCGGCATATATCCAATACATAATATTTTTAAGCATTGGTACCCAAATCGATCATCGAAGATATTTATTGAACACTATGTACACATATGTACGTTAAGAGAATGTTTTCAGTACAGTACCGACCAGACCCAACCTGACACCAAAGCAGTCCCAGAAAGCAGTCCCCGGGACTGCTTTGGGACTGCTGTGGGACTGCTCTGGGACCGCTGTGGGACTGCTCTGGGACCGCTATGGGACTGCTCTGGGACCGCTATGGGACTGCTCTGGGACTGCTATGAAAAGCAGTCCCAGCAGTCCCAGCTGCCCCTGGGACTGCTTCCTGGGACTGCTTTGTTCACTCAAGTGTGAAAAAGGTTCTGAGTGACATGATAGCTCCGCCCCCTTGTGAATTCTGAATTTGCAGGCTCATTGTTGTTTTGTTTACTTGCAGCAGAGAGGAGTTTAAACTGTTTAATAAGCAAGGTTTTCTTACATTCTTTTAATGAGTAGAGATTATTATAGTTAATTGATATTTTCAAGGACTGTATACTTACACAAATTAATGTGTATTTAGAATAAATTTTAAAAAAATAAAGTTGATAAATAAGGAATTCTTGAGAAAGTTTTTATCCCTAAAAATAAACTACAAGTTTATGAGAAAAAAATAGGTACATGTACATTTGGGCCTATTTTAATTGTTTAATGTTAAATTTTAATATATACTCAAAATTTGCATTGGTACTAATTATAAGTAATCATTACAGTTAGCATGGTTAGATATAAGATGTCTTTTATTAAAAATGCTACACATTTTATAAGGACCACGCTAAAAAAAGAGTATTCTTTTATTTAAAATGCTACACATTTTATAAGGACCACGCTAAAAAAAGAGTATTCTGTGTAACCCTAAAATACACCCGATACGACAATTTATTAAATGACCATGAAATAAAATTATACTACAATTCTCCTATAACATAAACCATGTGAATAATCATTGGGGGAATTAATGAATTACTGGTAGCTTTTAATTAATAAACAAGTTTTTAAAAGAGTACACGTATCTTTATTTTTAAATAATGAAAATACCGGGAATTGATTTATTTCTTTTTTGTTTTGCTAGACAGTGTTTACCTGGCCGATTAATGTTTATAAGATCATGGTATCAACACCCACTGTTTCAATCGCCTTTGGGCAGAAAAATCGATACATGTTATTTGGGTATTTGTATCAGTGTTACACATCATTGAACATGCTGGTAAACAATGACCCTAATTTCAATTTCTTAAATGCGAAAAAAAAATGATAAATGAAATGTCTTTAAATTTCTTTCCGGATTAATTAATTTTGAATATAATTTGAAGCTTCCATTCTGGTGATTTACAGATGTACATTCTAACATTTACAAATAAAACACTTAAAACTGAGTTTTATAGAACTAGATTTTAACGATAATTAAATTGACATGTCAGTAAAAATAATGACTGAAAAATAATACTTGGCAAAATTAACAAAGAATATGTTTACAAGCCCCAATGCTTAAGAAAACGCTTACTTTATAGTATCCCGATAGTCTAAATTGGCCATATAATGATAAGATCTATTAAGATCTAAAGCTTTTTCTGGTGGAAAAAATTTAATTCACGTATAATTTTCTGTATAAAGAATAAATATGGGAACCCGTATCAATCACAAGAGAAATTATTAATATACCCAAGAATTGAGATTAAATATTCATGTTCAGTGTAATTCATATATTTACATGTAAGTGTGAAGCCTTCTTCCTCCAATAAATATGATTAATAATTATTTCATTTTTCATGCGCGTACATGGTCTGTTCATAAATGACCTTCGTGTACATGTAAGGATTCCTGGCATACTACCCAGAATCAATTTCTACTGCCTTTTATAGTTCCATTGTTTATTGGAAATCTCATTTCTGAGTTAGCTCCGCCCATTAAATTAATAAACCCCGCCCACTGGGACTGCTGGGACTGCTTTCTGGGACTGCTGGGACTGCTCTCTGGGACCGCTCTGGGACTGCTGTGGGACTGCTCTGGGACCGCTCTGGGACTGCTCTGGGACCGCTGTGGGACTGCTTTAGCAGTCCCAGAAAGCAGTCCCCGGGACTGCTCTGGGACTGCTTTGTGTCAGGTTGGGTCTGGTCGGTACTGTATGCTGACACTTGTGTTGATGACCTTTGTTATATTTAAAGATTTTTTTCTCCTCAATTTATTTATCTAATTCCTCTGAATTGAAATAAACAAATAGAAGACGTTCCCTCGACTTTTTAACTTTGGAGGATTTGTTTACGTTTGCTTACCAACTGCATCTATTAATTGTATCCGGCGTGATTCGGCAGTTTTTCAGGGCATATGGATAAAAATATTATATTTGTGATAGAATGGGAAAACTTCATCAAAATGTTATATACATGTTTATATCAAATTCCTTATTCGATTTTGATGTATGCTAATTACGCTGCTTTCAACCTCAAACAGTCGTCGATTTTGCATTTAAATTTAAGCTTTTTTATTGACAACTAATTTTAGGTTCTATTTCCACCGAAGACCTGTTTTCTAAACTTTATGAGGAAGGGTTGAAAAAATTCCATTTCAAGACATTTAAAAAACTTTCAAAAGTCGGAAGGGAAGCTCTGCAGATTTATTTTGATACGATATTCCCAAAACAAGTGCTCATCAACATTCGAACGTCGACAAAGCCAGAGAAAGTAAAGAAGATGTTTCATCTCAAGGATGATCAGTATAGCCGTTTGTTCCCAGGTAACTGTCTTTTGTTATACCGACCTGAATCCCCCACTTCAATTCATAAAAACATGTACCATTTTTAAAACGTGCTTATTTCAGCGAATTTTCATTGCAGCCCAGAGGACCGGGCTGCTCTATACATATAAGTTTAATGTTGGTGTATGGGGATTGGGGTGGGAGCAGTTATTCAGAATTAAAGGTTTTCTAAGCAATGAAAAGATTGTTAATCAAAATGTTCTTTACCTTTATAAATTACAATATATTTTTACTTCCAGAAAGTAAATCTGCAAAATCTAATTTAAAATATATATGTTTTTCATATCTAATTTATAAAGTTGCTCATCATTTACTATCGAAAAAACGACAGATCCCCCCCCTTTTTTAGAACATTGAATTTT
Organism: Saccostrea glomerata; assembly: GCA_003671525.1. Taxonomy (NCBI): domain Eukaryota; kingdom Metazoa; phylum Mollusca; class Bivalvia; order Ostreida; family Ostreidae; genus Saccostrea; species Saccostrea glomerata. The sequence goes on along the minus strand of PRKT01000861.1, from coordinate 194,091 downwards.
ACTTTTTGCATAAATACGTACAATGCACAGTTTGTGTTTATATTCTAAAATTGAAAAATAATATATTTTTTTAATATAGATAGTACACATGTCTAACTTCAATTTATATTTTGAGGAATTGATCAAGTTTAGAATGGTATCGTTTTTGATTGATTTTTATCCTACTTCAAGTTTTCAAAATATTCGCGACTATCGTCTCCATTAATTAGACGCATGCCTTTTCAGACATATCGAAGACCTTTGATAATCAAGACTCATTTCCATTGTTTACTTTATATATTTCCCGGGCAACAATTGATGGTTAGGTAAATGTTTTCTTGATTTTTTATTTTTTGAAGAGGGTATTTATACGGCGCCGCTGGAGGGCCAAGTAAAAAAAATACGAATTGGTTATTTGTTCGGACGAATTAGAAATTTGTTCGGACAAATAAGTTATTTGTTCGGACAAATAAGTTATTTGTTCGGACAAATTAGATATATGTTCGGACGAATTAAGGCGTCTCCATATGAGTGAAAAATTCTCGAGAGTGATGTTTAACAACATACAATCAATTAATCGGACGAATTAGATATTTGTACGGACGAATTAAGGCGTCTCCATATGGGTGAAAAATTCTCGAGAGGGACGTTAAACACTATACAATCAATCAATCGAACGAATTAAATATTTGTAAGGACGAATTAGTTATTTTTTCGGACGAATTAGTTATTTGTTCGGACAAATTTGTGAAAACGTGAACAACTGTGAGGACACCGCGATTAATGTAGATTTGCACCAAGACATTTCATTTTATGTTGATTATTTGCAAAGTAACTTTAATGAACAGCATTATCAATAAATATTTTGAAGATATGATGTTTTAATGTTGATCTCTTTCTCATTATTCTTTATGTACAAATTCACTACCCTGCATTTATTAATTATGACATGTGAATATTTTTTTAAATACATCTCTGATACGTATGTCGTCAATATGTAGCGGAAATATTGCCGATTCGGCGTAAAAACATTCAATGAATCAATCAATTTGAAGCTTATGCGATTTAAAAAAAAAAGAAAAATGTCCTCATTGAGTTTTTAGTTAAATTTTCCTGTTTGTGAATAAGATAACTTCTTAAAAATAGACCTGTTCGTATTGATCTCAGGTTGTTCCTATGACTCTCGAGCCGGAAAATTACGATGTCAACCGGTTACTCTGGTATATTTCCTAGTCCATTGATTTACAGAGCATGATTATAGCCCCCTCCCCTTATTTGAGAGGTACATGTCAAACAATTTATTAAGGTCTTCCGGTTCTAACGGAAGACCTTCTACTGATTCTGTTGGTAAAGATTATTTTTTTTTCTTCTACTTCCTAGACGCAAACTTTGAGGCTTCATATCTCACTCATTTCTCAACGGATTTCGCTCAAATTTTCAGAGGTTATAGACGTTTATAAACTCTATCAGAATAATGACTAAAATTTCAAAAAGTCGATCCGGTTTTCAGTTATTCCCCTTTAAACGAAAAATCATAGGCTTTCGTTTCCGGATAAAGGCTCAGAGAAGACCACAAAAGCTTGAGCAGAAATTTTACTTGTTTTAGGTAACAGAAGGATTGAAGTTGTGCACATCGGTTTTTGTTTTTCGATTTCTACATTCAAAATGGCGCTATATAGGGGTCAAAAATTAGAACGCCTAAAAGAGCGAAAATTTACAGATATTTTCCTTTTTATCTTGAAAACTAAAAATATTTTGTTAAGACATGTTGAATAAAAGTTGTGCATAATTACAAGAGCTTACATTTGATATCATTAAAAAGGGGCTGGCCCCTAAAATTAGGGATCTAGGGCCCTAGAACGTTTTTGTTTAATATCTCAAAAAGTATTGGGAATTTAAAATACGTCAAATAAGCAAAGTTGTTCAAAATGTCAAGCTTTATCTAATGAGATTGTCAAAATACGTCCGGGGACGTCACTTCCGGTCAAACCGGAAGTAGACAAAAATTGCATATTTTTGTTGTTCTTGGCAGGTTTTTGGATATCTTATGTCACTGGAAGCTTAAATCTTAATTTTCCGTCCGTTGACAGTACTTCCGGTCCAACCGGAAGTTGCCAAAAATGGCTTGATTTTGCAAAAATGAACACAGATTTGGAGGATTACGCCAATTTTCGATTACTCTTTTTTTTTCAATGAAAGTTACTTCCGGTCAAACAGGACGGAAGACCTACTCGTTGCTTTGCAACGAGCTCGGCTCTAGTTTTATTTCACTATTTCTTAATTTTGTTTATACGCTTTTACAGTACCAGTTCGAAGGTTTGATATGCCAATGACTCAATAGAAAGGGGACATTTTAAAACCCACTTCTTTTCTGGTGAAAATAAACCATGAATGAATGAATGTCAAGATATTTTCAAGTAAAACCCCCTCCTTTATTTAAAAACGATCGGTTGTCTTAATTTTTGAAAGCCAAATTTGCATTTAATTATGGTGTGTTTTTAAATTAATTTTACTGCACTTTCTAGGAACGTACATGTATTTAGCTGTTTTTACCCTTTTTCCGGAGAGGGGCGTACGTTTAATTTGGTCAATATTACCTGCATGTTTTAGATATTTATTTCATAAATTCATGCGCTTTATGATAATTATTCAAATTTAAATAAGATTTATAAAGATACCTATTAAATTTTTAACGATCTTAGAAAGAATCCTTTGGAGATGGATTTATAAGATTCCCTCTTTTTGCTTCTTTATAACAAAATACTGAAATGTTGGAACAGTGGTATAGAAGCAGAACTACAAAATTTTAATGTCCTAGCTAGCCCCACCTTAAAAAAAATTAAGACCCATCAAATAAGAGGCTCGATATTTTGAGTCCCATGTTTATTTTTAAAATATGATACAGTAGAGCTACGTAGTATTGTTCTGGAAGGGGAGAGGCTTACTTTTTCAATGCCATTTTTTCCCGTACCATCTTTTTAAAATACATTTTCCTTACATCACAATAACAACTGGAGGGGGCCAACCAACCTTTCAATGAACATTTCCTATAAAGTATAATGTACTGTTGGGAAAAAAGCCCCCCCCCCTGGTTGCTACGTGCTTGCAGTATGAATTAAACCTTGATGAATGGGTCTAATCTTTTCAAGAAGCGGTAACTGATCACTTGCACCGCAGCGTACAAACTACGGAAGCGTATTAGTGCCACTTTGACACTTCACTTTTTTTAATTTCTACACTTTAAAGTGTAAATTTTACACTTTAATCTGTAAATTTTACAGATTAAAGTGTAAAATTTACACTTTTAAGTGTAAATTTTACAGATTAAAGTGTAAATTTTACAGATTAAAGTGTAAATTTTACAGATTAACGTGTAAAATTTACATTTTAAAGTGTAAAATTTGCAGATTAAAGTGTAAATTTTACAGATTAAAGTGTAAATTTTACAGATTAAAGTGTAAAATTTACAGAGTAAAGTGTAAAAATTACACTTTAAAGTGTAAAATTTACACTTTTAAGTGTAAAATTTACAGATTAAAGTGTAAATTTTACAGATTAGAGTGTAAATTTTACAGATTAAAGTGTAAAATTTTCACTTTAAACTGTGAAATTTACAGATTAAAGTTTAAATTTTACAGATTAATGTGTAAAATTTACAGATTAAAGTGTAAATTTTACAGATTAAAGTGTAAAATTTACAGATTAAAGTGTAAATTTTACAGATTAAAGTGTAAAGTTTACAGATTAAAGTGTACAAATTAAAAAAAAAGTGAAGTGTGCAAGTGGCACTAATACGCTTCCGTAGCAAACATCTAATTTGTCCGAAGAAATATGTAATCCGTTCAAACAAATTACTTATTTGCCCCAAACGAATTGTTTATTAGTCCGAACAAATAACAAATTTGTCCGAGCAGAAAGCTTATTTGTCCGAACAAATTTCTAATTCGTCCGAACGAATTTCTAATTTGTCCGAACAAATATTTCATTTTTCCGAACAAATAAAAACGAAAATATTTTCCCTGGCCCTCCAGCGGCGCCTTATATTTAGACACTCCTATAAAAATACATAACACACAAAATGTACAATCCTGAAACCAAGCGCCTATGGTATTAAATGAAAGGGAAATCTGTATATATAGCCATTGTAAAATAACGAAAGTATATAGTAGAAACTAAAATACCTTATACATGTGTGAAAATAAAAACTGCAATTTCTTCAAATGCCTGGATACAGGTACAGGTACGTATGATTTTTATTTCTAAAATGTGTATGTTGATAAAAAAATTGGCATTTTCTGACAATTTATTTGAGATTCACTAATTTTCCCTATATAATATGATGAACTTTAAAGATGGATTTTTAGAATTATCATGGGTAAAAACATGCAACTTTAAAAATGTGAGCATTTTCAATAAGCTTAGACTTGATTCTCAGAGACTGAAGACTGTAGCACCTTAAATTTTACATATTTTTAGCTCACCTGAGCCGAAGGCTCAAGTGAGCTATTCTGATAACATTTTGTCCGTCGTCCGTCTGTAAACCTTTCGCATTTTCGACTTCTTCACAAGAACCAATGGACCAAATTTAACCACACTTGGTACAAAGCATCCTTGGGTGAGGGGGAGTTCAAATTGTTAAAATAATTGGGCCAAGTCCCTATCCAAGAAGAGATAATCAAGAAAAGACAAAAACGGGGTGAGGTAATTAAAAAATCTTCTTCCCAAGAACCACTGGGCCTGGAAAGCTGTAACTTATGTGGAAGCATCCTTGGGTAGTGTAGATATAATTTTTTTAAAAGCATGACCCCCAGGGGTAGGGTGGGGCAACAATAGGGAATCCAAGTTTTACATAGAAGCATATAGAAGAAAATCTTAAAAAATCTTCTTCTCAATACACTGGGCCAGGAAAGCTGAAACATACGTCGAAGCATCCTTGGGTAGTTTAGATAATAAATTTGTGAAAAAATGTCCCCCGGGTCTAGGTTGGGACCACAATAGGGAATCCAAGTTTTACATAGAAATATATAGAAAAAATCTTTAAAAATCTTCTTCTCAAGAACCACTGGGCCAGGAAAGCTGACACTTATGTGAAAACATCCTTGGGTAGTGTAGATATTACATTGTTTAGAGCATGACCCCTGGGGGTAGGGCAGGGCCACAAAAGGAAATCCAAGTTTTACATAGAAATATATCTAGAAGAAATCTTTAAAAATCTTTTTCACAAGAGCCACTGGGCCAGGAAAGCTGAAACATACGTCGAAGCATCCTTGTGTAGTGTAGATATTAAATTGTGAAAATCGTGATCTCGTTGTAGGGTGGGGCCACAATAGGGAATCCAAGTTTTACATAGAAATATATAGAAAAAAATTTTGAAAATCTTCTTCTCAAGAACCACTGGGCCAGGAAAGCTGAAACTTATGTGAAAAACATCCTTGGGTAGTGTAGATATTACATTGTTTAGAGCATGACCCCCGGGGGTAGGGCGGGGCCACAAAAAGGAATCCAAGTTTTACATAGAAATATATAGAAGAAAATCTTTAAAAATCTTCAAGAACCAGTGGGCCAGGAAAGCTGAAACTTACGTGGAAGCAGCCTTGTGTAGTTTAGATATTAAATTGTGAAAATCATGACCCCCGGGGCTTGGATGGGGCCACAATAGGGAATCCAAGTTTTACATAGACTGAAGTATATAGAAGAAAATCTTTAAAAAATCTTCTTCTCAAGAACCATTGAGTCAGGAAAGCTGAAACTTATTTGAAAGCATCTTTGGGTAGTGTAGATATAAATTTGTTTAGAGCTTGACTCCCGGGGGTAGGGCGGGGCCACAATAGGGAATCCAAGTTTTACATAGAAATATATAGAAGAAATCTTTAAAAACCACTGGGTCAGGAAAGCTGATGGACCTCTTGTTTTTACATACTTTCATTGACAAAATTTTCCCATTTTCCGTAGCTGACAAATCAGACCCTTCATCGTCCTCGTTTGATGTAACGATGATGTATCAGATGCTGCGGAATCGCTTTCCTAGTTTGTCACCACCATCTAATGGATGGGCTAAGACTCCTGATGTAAACCACGTAACCCATACTGATGACGTGGAAAGAATCCGGATATACAGAAATCAAGTGGTCCATGAACCTGATGCAACAAGAAAACTAGATAAAAAGGACCTCGAGGAAAAAGGACGAGATTTGGCTCAGGTGACATCTTTATATTCAGTTGTAATCATTCAGACATACCAGCCCCCCCCCCCCCCCCCCAAAAAAAAATGAAGAAAAAATGATAAAATGAAAAGGGAAATTCTTACATGTAATATTTGAAATCCTTAACCATATATTATTTTAAGAGATTAAGTATATAATTGTTTATTTAAAAAATGTTAAAAGAAATTCACAAAGTATTCAAGCAATGCTTTGAATACAAACAGAATTTTCTATTACTGGTGCAGTATCAAACGAGTGACATTTATTAACGTATACTGATTTTCGATGCATTTGTTTAATTCGAAGAGATCTTTCTATTCTGAAAATACATGTATAAATGAACACTCAAGCTACCAACATCAGTAACTTTTTATTATTCATAAAGTGACTTGACAACAGATTTTTCCTGTTATTTTTCAATCGTGACAAGGAGCACACGGTGGATGTGATCTGTTAATTGGCTGTTGATGGTACTCCACCATGGCACCTAATTTCACATCATTATCAAAACATGTTTTTTTGTCCCCATACTTTGAGTTTCATTTTGAAAGACACAAAGATTTATTATTAAAAGGGTTTCAAATAACGGCATTCCTCGTATTTTTTACATTGTTAATTTTTGTTTAATTTTTCAACGGAATTGTACAGTCATGTAAGCACAAAAAAAATTTTGTTTTCTTGTTTGAAATCCATAATAAAGTTATTTTGTAGGCAATACTGAGGTTGAGTAATGGAACTCTACAAAATGAGATCATAAAGGTGATGGAACAAACAAAATAAGTAAGTTTTCAATTTGTTATGTAATACTAAACTACGGAAGCCCGTTGGTGCCACGTAGGAAAAATATTTTATCTGGCGGCCGCTACTTATTATTTGGCGGCCGCCACATATATATCTGGCGCCCGCTACTTATTATTTGGCGGCCACCACATATATATCTGGCGGCCGCTACTTATTATTTGGCGGCCGCCACTTATATATCTGGCGGCCGCCACTTAATTTATATGGCGGCCGCCACATAAATTATTTTGCAAAAGGTGAGTGTTACTTGGTTAAGAAGATGGATGTTGACACAACCGCTGCTTTTTGATAAAAAAGTAAATAATAGAAAACGAATTCTGAAATATTAAAACACCATTCTTGGAAATCCAAAATGCAAAACTTTATTTAATTCTCAACCAATCATAGCTTACAGCAAACACCATGATTTATGTCCGTGACCCCTGATGAGGCTTCTTAATAATCGAAACACTCTACAAATACTTGCATAATTTAATTGAAATATTAATCTGCTCTATACAAAAACATATCTACTAGAAGTGTTGATTGGAGTGTTGGTTCATAATAAATCTCTTAAAAGTTTGGTTGATTGATGTTGCTATTATATTTTTACACTGTATCCACCTATAACCACACATTAAAACATGCGCGCGCATCAGGAAGCCAGGTGTTACCTGGCAGCCGCAATATAAATTATGTGGTGGCCGCCAAATATTATGTAGCGGCCGCCAGATATATAAGTGGCGGTCGCCGGATAAGTATTTGGCGGCCGCCAGATGTTATATAGCGGCCGCCAGATAAATTATGTGGCGGACGCCATATATTAAGTGGCGGCCGCCAAATAATAAGTGGCGACCGCCACATAATTATCTGGCGGTCGCCAGATATACAAATGGCGGCCGCCAAATAATAAGTGGCGGCCGCCAAATAAAATATTTTTCGTACGTGGCACCAACGGGCTTCCGTATTAAACACCAAGACAATCACCTGACAAAAATTCTGAAAATGAGAATTTAATTATTTCTTTGATAAAATGACAAGAACATTAGTAAATTAAGGTAAATTGAAATATTTATGAACACCTTCAGTTTACAACTTATATTACAATCTTATATCTAAAACTCTGGCAAAGTACATGACATACATGTATTTAATTTATATTAAATCTCTGATGATCAAAATACTCAGTACGCCATTTGCAATGGTCATTCTAAATTAAGGAAGAATGCCATACAAAAATTTCATTTAACGGATTTTTATAACATCTCTATTGCAAAATGGTTTCATAAATATTTTAAGATAAATACCAGGTTAAATACATTTAAATATTATTAATAATGTTTACTTAAATTTAATGTCACATTGTTTCAAGAATATGTCCTGTTTTACTTTTTGATTTAGATGATTCAATGTCAAATACGAATCTTTATTTATTTATCATTTTCAGACCTCAAATTAAATTGTACTCTTTATTTGGAGACCTAGCATTCAGATCAGAGGCAGGATAATATTAGAAGGAGCCGAATATGAAACGAAAAACAAATTATGAACTGAAGCAACGCTGGTGACGCAACAGTTGACAAAGGACATTACCATTATTAAACGAAGTTTCTTGAATGGGATGTGATATTTAGTGAAATATAAAAGTTACTTTTAAATTAGTGGGAGAGTTTACCATTTCCTTTTTAGCTACTAAAATCATTGAAACGATGTATTTTTAGAAATCGAGAAGTTCAAAATAGACTGGAAAAGGATATGATGCTTGTAAATTTTACTTGCAATTACTTGATTGATACATGTTTCACTAAATATATTGATAATATCGGATCCATTATTTTTAAAGCTTGATGCAGCAAAAATACAACCCAATTTTTCGTGCAATCTTTTTATGCTCCCCTCCCTTATAGAAGATTCGGGCGCTTATCATCCTATTTTTGTCCTCTCTATTTGGCCACAAAAACATTAACCTTGTCTATAACTTTCAAAGGTGAAGGGGATATGGCTTTCATCTTTCACAGATTTATTCTTTGTGATAAGACCTTTCATTTTGGTAACAACAAATTTGACCTCGTGAACTTGACCTTGGATTCTGATCAATTTGTTCCCAAAAATTTCCGAACTTTAACCATGTCCTTGCTTAAATTTTAAATAATTTGTGCTAGGGATTTCATAGGTCTAATGTTATTCACTATGACAATACCTTTCATTGGGTAAAAAATTATTTGACTTTTTGACCTTTAACTTAGATTTTGGCCCATTTTAAATAGTTTAACCTTGACCATATTTTTTGAAACGTTGGTACACTAGTTTTTTATCATTCAAAAGTATATTCCTTGTGCAAAGAATTTGCATTTGGTACTATATACATGTAACAAGTTTGACTTTGGCCTTTACCTTAGAGTTTAATTCGCATTTGAGAAATTTTAATTCCAGCTATAAGACGTCTGACGGGGGCCTCCGTGATTTACAAACCCATCTTGTTTAAGAGATTGTTTATAAAATTTCTTTGTCAAAATTTATCCTTCGTCTAAGGTTAAGAGATTTAATCAGTTGACTATTACCCAGCTTAAAAAAATACTTCACTTTGAAAATATGAAATTTCAATTTCCACTACTTTTGTGAGAGCCATATCTATAATTCTGTCTTAGAAATTTTAGCATATGTGATTTATGTCTTCAATCAAATTTTAAATTATGAAGTGTAATCATTTCTTTTTTGTTGAAAAATACAACTTGTGTGTTTATATATCTCAAAGTATATAAATGTTTTACACGTTTTAAAATGCGTGTACATATTGTTTAAGTATTTTATTCATATTGTTTTGCACAAATCATTTTTTTTAAAATGCAGTGTATTTTTTATGAGCCAGTCCGCGAGAAAACCATGCAAAATTCAAAAAATCGTCCAAATGGAAGGTTGCAACTTGGGAATTTTTAGTGGCTTAAAATTTTCTACATAAGGGTAGAAGTAAGAATATCCACAAAAAAATGTCAAACCGTGCATCTATTTTTAGTAACAGCTCATTTGCATATTTGTCGAAAATCACACAAAATTTAATGGAAAATGTATACAAATTGATCAAGTCAAAAAGTTACCTTTTGTCATCAGTTTATTTTCAAATTTTGTTTTATTTTCAAAGTCATTGTCCAATTAACACAATTAATGAGTAAAAACTTAAATCAAATGAATATTTTATTTTTTACACATCTATTTATAGATCCTAAGTAAATGAGTATGATTTTTTAGCCATTTTTAGACGCTCGTTTCTCTCAAGACCAAGGTTGAAATTAAATAAAATTAATTGTTACTTTAAGAATGATCTAAGGTCTACTCTGTATTAAAATATTGAGCTTTGGAAATAATATCTACATGCTGTAAATTAACTTTGAAATACCATATTTTGCTACAATTTCATATATTTTAAATAACAGTCTTTTACCATATTTTTGGCTTATTTCTATGATATTTAAAGAAAAAGAGAAGATTCTTAATCTAATATATTTTTTAGAAGAGGAATAACTGATTTGGACACTTCATATAACTTTCTTTTGCTTATTTTACCCTCTAGTTACCAATTTGCTGGAGTTAAATTGTTATCTCCCCTTGTTGGAACTCTTTTGTATTATTGGGTAAAAAGTGACAGGTATGTCAATATGGAAAGAAAAAAGTCATGTATGATCATTTTTTCTTCACCTAGGGAGTTGTTGTGGAGTATTATTGCACTATGAAAGAGGGAAAACTTATTTTAAGATACTTGAATGTAAAAAATAACAATTTAGCTTGAATAAACAAATACATGTAACAGGCCCATAGGAAGCAATTTCAGTGTGGGGGAGGGGGGACAACCTACATTATCAACTATAAAAAAATATCAAGAATTCCATAGAAACTATTAGAAAGTAATAAAAAAATAAAAGTTCATCAGATATTTTTTTTATTTTGGGCATATACATGTAGTAGGTATATTTTCTATAGGGTTCTGTCCTCGGGGAATCTACATGTATTTCATGGTAATAAACAGATACAAAATTTTTCCTAACAAGTACAATTGAATAGGAAATTAAATCAAATAATAACATATTTTTAATCAAAATATACATTTGATATTTTGTTTAAGGCACCTGGCCCCGTTCAAGTTCAAGATCATTTTATTCACTCAAACCATTTCAGGTACATGAGGACAATGAAGAATATTTACAGAGGACAAGTATATGATATACATAATCAGAATATGAAAAGGAAAAGAAAAAAAAACACATATGAAACATGTAATAATGAAATAAGTGAGGGATCGAAAAATCATGGAGGAATGACTAACTAAAATCATATATTTTCAATATAAGCGCACATAGTTTTCTTAGTGCCTTAGCAACTTGTATTGTCATCATTTGAGAAAATATAAGAATACAAACAGGTATTTGATTGCATACTCTCAGCAAATTCAAAAATAATTTGTAATTTCAATCTACATGTAAATTGTTTAGGTTTCATAAATTTAGTGTGTTTTTGAGTTAACCAAACACCGAAATTCCTAGGAATATTTTAAATTTTACATTACATATTTTAAACTACTGTGTTACGTAACATTCATATATTGATAAAGTCAGACCTCACATTAAAAATCATCAGCTCAAAAGGAGATGCCACCAAATTAGGTACCCCACCGATATAGGACCCTCCACGATAAATATTGGCAAAATTATTCGGGGGAGGGTACTATCCCCCCCTCCCCCAAGAAAGTATGAGTCATTACTGCAGCCAATTTTTTGCTAGTTTGCAGTACAAAGTGGTAAAAATTTGAAACTGGCTATAAACATGATAAAAGACTGTGTAGCGGACAGTATATAGGGAACTTATACTGCCTCGCCAGTGAGCTAGGTTTTCTGGTGATGCGGTAGAGTCTCCCTCCAGGCAAGTTGAGCAACGGCGAGCCTGTTTAACCCTTGGATGGGTGATCGTTTCAAGTTACAAAATTGGTGGCAGCGTAGTGACTGGTGTCCTGCGTCAGGAAGTCTTAGTGCTAGGACTTAGTGTCCATACACAGACTTCGTTTCTTTGGACGGCAGGGGTTGCCGTATCTGAAGTCAGGTTCCAATCTGCTTCCGAAAGCTCTAAGACTAGGACTTTGTGTCCAGGTACGGACTTCGTGTCCGGGAACAGCATTGGTTGCTGTAGCTGAAGAGGCCCAAATACTCAGAGAGAACTCATGCTAAGCTTAGGATCGAAGCTTCCCTGAACGGGTGAAGTGTAGCGGACAGTACATAAGGAACTTATACTGTCTTACCAGTGAGCTAGCTTTTCTGGTGATGCGGTAGAGTCTCCCTCTATTTCAGGCAAGTTAAGCAATGGCGAGCCTGTTTAAACCTCGGATGGGTGACCGCTTCACGTTACAACTGGATTCATATTTATTCAAACTGGGGGGAGGGGGGGCTATCAAATTTTGCCAAAATTATTTTCAAAACATTATTAATAAAATTGTTTAAGGCTGTGTAAATTAATATTTGATACTTTTTCTGAATAACCATAGTGGTGTTAATACATGTACCATTGCAGACAGAGATAAATTGTTTTTTTTTTAATGTTATATGTATCCACTGAAAACAGTTGGGGGAGGGGGCATGTCAATCAATCAAGGTCAGGATATTAAATATACGAGTGTATCTAGTACCCAATCGTTTAACCCCATCCACCTCTCCACAATTTACATACTAATATTGAAATGGATAAAATAATGAAAAATGATAAGGGTTCTAATTGCTAAAACGAGGAAAGGAAAACGGAACGGAAAACGTATTTTATTATTATTTTAGATTAAATCATCTTAAATAAACAAATTTATAAACAATATATATTTTAGAGATTCAATCCCCCATTATTTAAATAAATTTGATTTATTCATTCATAAAATCTCTTATTCACAAAAATTGCAGTCATAGCAGTGACGTAGAAACGATTTTGAAAGGGTCGGGAGGGGGGGGGGGGTTAAAATTAAACTTACCTGAAAAGAATTTGCCAAGCGAAAAAAGAAGACAAATGTTTGCCTCGGGAGGTGGGATAAGAGTAAACTCCAGCATCTTTCATTTTCTTAACCTCCTTTATGGAGCTTTTTGTATAATTAATATCCACTGTCGGTATTTTTATAAGATTGTACCAATTTAAAATTGACAGAAAGCAAACAACTAGCTGCAGAACTTTAGCTCTCCAAAAAAACATATATTGATAGACCGGAGAGCTACAGTGCCACCCATTGAAAAAACTATATTTATTGCGCACCAAAAAAAAAAAATTGCGCTGTTTCTCGATTTATTTCTCCTTGTTCTTAAAACTGTCATCTCAAAATTTTACCAACTGTGTGTTCCTAACATATTCTTTCACCGTTTCCACAACAAAACATTCCTTATAATTGTTTCTAATAGCCCTCCTGGACCTGGAATTGAGAAGATATTTCGGTCTAACGCGCTTCGTACAGAAGATGTAAACCACAGGTGCTTGAGGACAGCCCCCCCCCCCCCCCCCCCCTCGATATAGACCCCTAGGCTTTTTCGAATTTTTTCTCATAAAATATCTTTCATTGCCATATTTGTGATAAGATCTATACCAGCAAATAGAAAAATTACCTAAAACAAACGTTCTATTAAATCTACCCTACATTCTCTATATAAAAAATCATATAGAGAGGGTAGATATTTTTATAAAATGTTACTTTAAAAAAATTTTCTAAATTGATAGGATATATTATATCACATTGTATTAAAATACAGGTGGCACTGTAGCCCTCCGGTATATCAATATATATTTTTTCGGAGAGCTACAGTTCTGCAGCTAGCAAACAACTTACTGAAGGCTCAAATTTTATATGTTCAAGTCTCAAAATTTATATGAATGATACTGAGTCCGTTTGAATTTAAATACTTGTAATTTCCCTTTTATTGATTATAAAGAAACAAACTAACAAAATGTAAGGAACATATATATATATTCATATGATTGTTGAAAAATTGCAAGTAAGCCAATACAATTTATTATGTTTTTTTCCATTCTAAACAATTGGCAAAAGCTAATCCTGATATTAGGGGTAATTTCTGACAATTTAGTTTTATTTAATTTTTAATTTTAATATTTTTCACTCTTAATTATTATTTCAAAGAAAATTTTTTTACATGTTTCAATGTCTAACAACAATTATTTATAATTTAAATACTATATTTGACTTTGTAACCCACTTGAGTTTGACCAATTATTTCGAAAATTGGCAATTTGTAAATCCCCATATCTCAATTATTTATTATTTCCCAAGCTCAATATTTGGCAAAGATAATGTTTAGAATTATATTTGTACAATTAAATAAAAAATAATAATTTCAAAGATTGGTCTTGGAAGATTTTGGGCATTAAATTTGTAATACTTTTGGCAATTCTTGAAAATTGGCATCATGCCAATTTTCAAGAGTTGTCTGCCCTTTGATATATTGCATATTTGATTATGATAAATGTCAATTTTGAAAGAACATAGTCTTATGTTATTCAAAATACCTTAATGGAAATGCAAGTTTAATTTTGAGTAAAATAAATCAAATGTGAATTTTACCATTTTTCTTGAATTTTTTAAGTGCATTTGCACTTAAATGTGCAAAAAGGAGGTGGCGCTGCCTACGGCTGCCATGTTGAATGATTGGAATTTTTTTGGTCATATTTAAATAACATATTATAAAGTCTAACTACCCACCAAATTTCATTAAGATATGACAACCTTCGATTTGGACAGTTCTGCATGGTTTTCTCGTGGACTGGCTCTTATACTGAAAGGAAAAAGAAACGCAGGGTAAACTTTTGAGGTGAATTAAATTTATTTTTCTTATAGTATGATTTAGTATTCCTATCTAACTTTTAAAATCATCTTTCTAAAAGATATAACCAAAATCACATTTGATTTTGACCAATAATTCATGAGTTATGGAAGCTCATATGACGATACCCTGCAAAAGTGAAAACCAAAAACTCTCATTATCTTCAATGTCTCCCTCGTGCATCTGCCAGAGTCGTATTTCTCCTTTGCATGGAATTTCATCAAAGTGTTTATCTTTCAAACCCGGGCTATATTGGGCATGGGTAACCACTCCCCCAAAATAGGTCAAACGACGTGCGCATGCGCCAGTGAGAGGAATACAACAGAAACTGACCGGCTCGAAAAACAAAATTGCAGAATTCTTTTCTTTCAATTTTCGTGTGAATGTAATGATTATAATAGTCTACTGTATAAATCGCAGTTTTTGTGGCAGTAATGAGGCGATTTAAGAGAAGAGAGGACGAATAACCCGCCAGTTATATGGCTCTGTTTCACGTAAACGTCATCGTCACGGTTGATTGAAAACCATTCCAGGCCCTCTCTGAAAATGGGTATTACGTTTTATGAGGGAAAATTAACAAGATACTGCATAGTTAACCGTTGTTGCCTTTTTCATTAATTAGGCAATTCGAAAAGAAGACCCCATTGAACTTCCGTTAACCGTACCAAGATTGGAAGAAATTCATGTTGTCTCTAAATCTTGAAAAACAATGTGCATACCTCAGGTGCATCAAATAAAGCAACAAGATTTGTCAACAAACTCGTCGTCATCAAATTGCATGTGCTTTGGGCTTTTTACCGCTTTCCCTTTGTGACGTCATGCATTTTACGGTTGAGTAATTCTGAACACTGATTTTGGTGAATAGTAACTAAATTTCTCTTCTGACAAATTTTCGTAATTTTCGGTCATGCAGTAAATTTTTTGTCAAATATTAAGCTACCCTGCGTTTCTTTTTCCTTTCAGTATATATTGTAGAGGATGAAACAACTGAAGTCAATATATAAAATATTTGTTGTAGCTTGTCTATCATTGGAATATAGATTTTTTATTGATGAATTGTAGTGTGTGCGATATTTCACAACAAAACATGCTTATAATGTAGTGCCGTAGATTCATTACATCCGTAAGGTTCATAAAGTAAATACAATGTATATATTATGTCATGGAGAGGAACATAACTTTGATGTAAGTTCATTATAGGCGTGTTTAATTTATCATGAAACAAATACATGTAGAAGGAGAAATTGTTTGTTTCTGGTTTAGCTGATAATGGCCGCAAAAGTCAATACAAAATGTAACTACAGGGCTTACATGTACTTCCTACATTTACATTTGAATTGTAATTCAAAAAAATAAGTAGCGGCTTGGTTGAGAAAAAGAACTCTGCATACCTATCAACACATTTTCCTGTTTAATAATACAATTGATCACATTAATCATCAATGCTAACTCAAGATTTTATACTGTCTACTCACTTTATACACAATGCATTGTCCATGAATTTTTTCGTTATTGTCCGATCATATGACAAGGAGCACAATGCAGATGTGACCGGTCAGCATGGGATGCTCACTCTTTCATGGCACCTGATCCCACTTCTGATGTTTTGGAAGTCCGTGTTTGCTCTGCTCCTATTTTGTATTGTTTAATAAACTTTTGAGCTTGAATACTGTTCGTTATCTCCATAAATACATGCATATTATTTTTTCAAAGTACCTTCAACTAGTTGAAAGTGACAATATGGATTTATAAATCTTCGAAGTAACCATAAAGTAGTCTGTATAAAGAAATGCATATCTGAGGATTTCTTTAATGCTGACAGCTAGTTAATATAATCTGAAAGCATAAAACTCAAAACAGATTTAAGAAATTATTTATACATAAAGAAAAACATATCTACAGACAAACAGACTGGCCGGAATAAATATCTCCAGTCCCACATTCCGTGAAAGCGGGGGACACAAAGTAGTGATAACCAAAAAAAGTGATATAATATATGGCCAAAGTAAGCTCCAAATCATACCACCAGAAATCATGATGATAACCATCTTGCATACATGACCTTGTTACATAACACAATATTATGGGGAAGTAAATTATGAACTTAAAGAGCAATCTATGTCAAAATTTCCTATGAAGTATGGGTAATTCCTATGGGTAATTGGTTAGTATAAATAGATTAAACAGTAAATATAACATCATCAAATCATTTAATATTTCATTCATATTAGTACATGTATCATAAAAAATCTGATCATAAATATAAATTGTCCAGATTAAAAAAATTCAAGAAATATTATGCAACTTTTTAATTACCTTTACACCCATAGTCATGAAAGAATTCTATAACAAATATGCCATTTCATGTATCTGAATGTACAGCAAAACTCGTTTAGTACGAACACGGATATTGCGAATTTACGGGTATAGCGAAGTCATATTGGATCCCCAGCTATATAAATTTAATGAATTTCTTATACGGTTATAACGAATTACGGATATAGCGAAGTAATTTCATAGGTCCCTGTGACTTCGTTATAACCGAGTTTTGCTGTAAATGAGAAGAATTTGATTTAAAAAAATCTTAAGAATTAACATTTGTAACATTTAAACAATAAATTAAAAAGCACTTGCTGAGTTTATGAAAGTTTATGCATGTATTAACAATGACAGTATACTTTAATTATGTTATTTTTGGATTCATAAGGAAGTTCATTGAAGTTCAAACGAGCTAAATCACTAGTACTTGTATACTTAACATTGTAATGCACATTTTCACAAATTTTAAAGCTTATATAAGGAAAATTAAATATGCTGCTACTCTTGATAATATGAACTTCTAACTCTGCATAGCAGTCCAAGTTGAAGCATTGTATCTAAAATTTCTTCTCTGTCTTTTCTTACTAAGAAGTTGTAAGGCCTTGAGTAAAGTATTCTACTTCTGGCATTTTCCAGTTTATCAGCATTCCTTAATTTTCTACAATGTTCAGTGCTCAAATCCAAGCGTGTGATAATGATCTGGAATATTAAAATATCCATATATTATTTACATTTTTTTATACCAAACAAAAGAATTTATGAACTTATTTCGGTATATTTAATACATGTACTAGCATCAAAAACACTTGTTCATGTGCTGGTATATACAATAGTGAAATACTGTACTTTATCTGTTTAAAGTAATAATTGCTTGAAATTGCTGTCAAAATCCTTGTATACTTTTTTCAATAGTTTAATCATTTAGCTATAATGTCTTGAGTAACAAAGAACTACTGATGAAATTAAAAGGTAACATTTCAAGCAATTTAAACATTTTTCAGTCCATATCAAGGTTGGTTATTTTCTTTTTAACACTTGTATCAAAAGAAGGAAAATGGGACATTTAGTCATGTTACACTTTCGCTGTTAAAATAGCATTAATTTTGTAAATTATAACTGTGAAAAGAAATGGACAGACAGATGTGCAAACATCGTCACAAACCGCGGCCAAAATGTACGATCCTCTCCCATTCTGGCTGTGGTTATCGAGAGGAGAATATTTCATAGCTCTTTAAAGTATTGACCAATGTGAGTAAAGCATAGTCGGAAATTGACCTTTCCTGCGACCTTTCAATACCCAATAGCAGTGTACAAAATACTGCTGATATAACTTGTTGATTTCTATTGCGATGGAAACAAAACTTGTCATTGACTGAATATGATGTCAAAATAGAAAGGCATAAATATTCAAAATTAGGACACTTTTGTGATCAAGCAGCCACGGGTAGGAGAGAGCTATATGCGGACTCTGGACCATGGCTTGAGACAATGATGTGCAGTTGATATACTGTGATCAGAAAAATTCAATTGGCCTTTAATTCCAGTAATAAAATTCATTAAAAATTACTAACCTTGGTCTGAACACAGATTACTCCTACAGATGTATTAGTTATTGCAGAGTTCATAACTTCCACTAATAGCTCCCCTCCATGCTGTCCTAACATATTCTCAACAGACTGGCTTTGGAGCTTCTCGTCTCTGATACAAAAGTCATCGACATTATCACTTTTATACTGTGGCCACATATTCACCTGAAATGACATGTTTTTATGAGCTTTGTTTTAAAAGCTATGAATTATATCTTTAATCAGAAATCCATGAAGAAAAAGTGGCTCAATTTATTGGAATTGAAAATAAAACAGGAGGACAATTGGCCACATTGCTTACCTAATTAACTTGGGTGTGCAGTTCTTTACCAGATTTCTCCAATTGTATTACCTATTGATGCCCCCTACCCCCCCCCCCATTTTTTGAAAATTTTTAAATATATTTCCTATATAATTCTATGTAATACTTGGATCCATTATTATGACCCTCCCCTACCCTCAGGGGTCTTCTTTTTAACAATTTAAAATTTTCACTACCCCAGCATGCTTCCACATAAGTTTCAGCTTTCCTGGTCCTGTGTTTCTTGAGAAAAAGATTTTTAAAGTTTTTTTTTTCTATATATTTCTATGTAAAACTTGGATTCCCTATTGTGACCCTGTCCTACCGTCTGGGGTCATAATTTAAGATTCTACACTACTCAAGGATGCTTCCACATAAGTTTAAGCTTTCCTGACCAAGTGATTCTTCAGCAGAATATTAATTTTCTCTTGAAATAGGGCCTAAATGTATTTAAATTGTCTCAAAAATTAGTGCATTTCTGGATCAAACAGTTTATAGATCCATAAAAGTGTCAAGTGATGAACTTGATTTAGCAAGAGAGTTCTTTCAAAAAAGTGGGTAATTAGATATACATTAACAAATCTATAGATAATACATGCACCTTTTACACCTACCTCTCCCACAGTGCCTGTCATCAGAGATGAACCTGTTGTAAACCGTGAAGGTTCTCCCAGCACCGTGTACCTGATATCTGGAGCACTAGCCGTGTCTACACCATTCAGCCTCATTTCTGATCTCTGCCAAGCATCTCCCCTCCTGCAAAATTGTTTAACTCACTTCATTACAAAATACCTCACACTTGTACCATGTTCTGAGACATTGAATATTACAATAAAATCAGCTGGTACCTCATTAATATATGGATTTTTTTTTCCCTCTATGGATGAAATTATCAAATGTAAATAAAATGGATGTAAAATGCGGGCAGTAATCAAGTGTAAGTGTCTCTAGTTCTGTATGAATGAATGTGGTGCTCATCCCTATATGATACATTACATCATTCAACTTGTCAGTGTACAATTTACAGTTCATTGGGAATCAAACCTGCTAAAAAACTTTTAACATGTTTAACCTATAGATTCATTCATCTAAAGAAAGATGTACATCAGGTCCAGGCATCAAAAGCATATATATCTGCTAGACAAAATGTTTCTATGTAGATACATCAGCTACATGTATGCTTATAAAGATACAATATACATGTATGAAGTTCATGTAGTTATTTCAACTTATTTGGTAAGAAGATTCTGCTCCAAGATTTTTATCAATTCATTCATCCATAAAATATGGGTCACATCTACCATACAAAGCAAGTCTGGTAGAGTTCATGCAACATGACAATGTAGAAATAACAATCCTTTTAAGTTAATCAAAATGTTCGCCTCAGCAGTTTACAAACAATTGAATCAAGGAATTTTAGACATTTTGATTGTTACTTGATGGGAATGTAGTCATTTTAAAAACAGTAAATAGTAAAAACAAACTTGACTAGAACACTATCATAAAAGCTAGCTAGAGCTCCAAATATTCAGTAATTCTGAATTTGTTTCAAACAAATAACATTTAAACTCACACAGGGTTCAAAAGGAGTATCTTGCTGAAGAGTATTAAGAGCTGAATGAAGGCACCCTCCACCCCAGTTCTTTGTCCAGAGATCAATCCTTGTATAAAGTCGGAGTAATACTCAACAAACTCTGTAATCCCAGCATACCACAGGCTAAACAGGTGCCTACAGAAATAAATAATGTAATATTAACATTTTGACTGTAGGAGAATACCAAATGTACCATGTGTACAAAAGCCCAATTTGACACATGTGCAAAGGGTAAAGTTCTCCATAATAGTTTCAGAGTTTTTCAAAAGGTTAACAATTCAGTATTTCCACTATATAAATAACATCCTGTGAAGTATCATGCACAGTAAAAAAAATACCTTGATAGAAAATCTGATGAGGAAGACCCAATTCTCATTGACATAAATTCCTCTTTAATATTTCTCCTTGCATGTATTAAACAGTTCTCAATTTCTTCAATTTTAGGTGACATTATGATAGACTCAAGATCTTCATTGAAGCGACTCATACATTTTTTAGTTGATTCCATCAGACATTCCTTAATCTCAAGTAATTTAGTCCAAAATGCAGCACGATCTTTGATACCATAAAATTCCACGGAATACAAGTTTTCCAGAACACATTTAGTTAACTCTGACAATTCTGTCGCTTTTTCATCATAAAAAATCCCAAACGATTCTAACGTGTTATTATCCCATTTGGAAACATCGGATCTGTAACTGTTGTCTCTTTCACGAGATTGAAATCGAGAGTCGTTGGTACTGTAGCTGTCATCACTATCACAGGATTGAGATCGAGATCTCTGAGATAATTTTCTTTTTCGTGATAATTCTGAAGAGGGTGAGTTTGGTGTAGGTGTAGGACTGGGATTTGGTGAATCTTCCATTGTTGTACATACAAAGTTTTCTAGCACTTCTTCCTAAAAATAAAAATGAGAGAGATTACAAAACCTTTCAAGTTCTATGATAACTGAACACTACATTGTAGCTGGTATTAATGCTCTTTTCCAGTTAATTTCATACACTAAGTTATTGACCGAGATTGAGGGCAATATGTTTTGTCAAACCCAAAACCAAACTGTTTGCTGGAGACTGTAAATTGACAAAATGCATTTTGCCCAGAAACAGAGTAAATAAATGTTTTTTTTAATACCTTTTACTTTTTATTTTGACTTAAACAGTATGATTCCCATGATGTTATTGGTGTACATGTATTAAATTTTGTTATCATATGATGTTTCCCTATATAAAATAAGATCATTATAGATGCAACTAATTCTCTAGAAATCATTATGAATGGATAATTAATAAATTAATCCCTGTGCATTAATAGACAAGTGAACTAAGCCCTGCTTTGAAAGCTTTTTACCTAATCCTCTAGATTTTACTTAATTTACATTTTTTTATTTGCTTTATAAAAAATATTTTCCTTTGAAAGGAAATACTGGAAGCTTATTTTTGCCCCACTTTATTTTTCCCCTTTTACACTTACAATTTTATTTGCTCATGCAGTTACAGTTTTGTTTAAGAAAAAATACTGTACGTATTCTTTGAATTTGCTCCTTTTTCAATTCGCCCATTGTTGGGGGGAAAAAAAAACGGGAGTGAAAATTTCTCTGTAAACAGATTTTAATAAGTAGACATGTTTATATAAGCTAATTGTAGTGACAAGTATAATTATTTGTTAATTATATTTAAACCACAGGAATCATCCATTTTATCATTAAATTGAAAATAAATGATAAACAGGTGTAAATCCTAGCTAACATTGAGCTTTGCGAGTGTTCGCTAGGCTCGCAAAGCTCACGGGTAGGATTTAAGCCTGTTTATCATTTATTTTCAATTTAATGATACAGTAAAACTGCTATCTCATGTGATTAAAACTGACACATTTTGATAGACTGTGAAAATGTGGGTACTACAAGACAGCTGCACAAGGACAAATCCTCTCAGAGATCTGTTAAATATTGCAATTCAATTTTGCCTAAATAAAAAAAAATTATATTATACATTGTCACAAATCAATGATAAAAGTTGCAAGAAGCATCTGTCACCATTGGAAATTTGTGAGGGAGTGAGGGAGAGGGTATGTGTGTGTGGTGCATTTCAACCACAGGAGCCAGGAGTTTTAGCATTTTAAAAACAATGTAAACAATAACCTTGAGCTTCGGGAGCATTTTGCTCACTGGCTCTTGATTACATTGTTTTAACAGTGTTTGATGATACATGTAAAACTTGAGTTCACTCCAAAATGGGAAGAAGAAGAAAACTGCAGCGTATAACTGGTGATTTCAACATTGAGCAGCTGTTGAGGTGACCGTGTCCCGCTCTTTTCTAAATATATCCAATTGTCCTGAATCAAATTTCTGTAGACTATTTGTAACAAGCTACATTTTTGATTTTACCTTTTCCTGGCAGTGTCATGCAAAAGAAATGTAGAAAAACATTCTTCAGTCCGAAAATACTCGGTCAACATGTCAACCAGCACAACTTATAGAGTTATCGTTCTTTGCTTAGGTAACGGGATGTTTCGCTCCTTTACATGGTTCGCCCAGGGATGGTTCACTCCAAAAAACATAGTATATCTCGATTCTCGTTAGATCACGGGTTTCATTGTATCGTGGTATATTGCAAAAATATGGATACATACATGTAGCCTATATTCTTTTTGTTGATGGACAATCTGAATGTTGTCTGAATGTTTACTTTTTTGATGATTAAAAAGTTTGGAAATCCCTTTGAAAAAAAATTCAAATAAAACGTAATTTTTACAGATTTACAGTCCCGATTTTATTTTTTTTAGACCATTAAATTTATAACCTAGTGCAAAATATTAAAAAAGTTCATATTTTAAAAGTCTTTAGTTAGATCAAATGTTTATTTTTCATGCAGAATTACATCGTAAATTCAAAAATAAAAATTAAGATCCATATCATGTACAAATGTCCATATCGCGGTACAAAGAGAGGTAAATTAGACTTCCTATTTTAAAACAGACCACAAATTAAACAATGCAAGATTGGAAAAAATATTTACACTGAAACGTCAGACCAAAGTTAGAATTATAAACATCAATTGGTATAAGTTAAAGTAAAAATTTGAAATTAAACTTTTAATGCAAAAAGAATTAAGTACCGCGATATAATGAGATACCAGTATATATTGAAATGAATTCGGTCAAGAGCAAAAAACGTAAATGATTTCGCATTTGTAAAATTTAATATAGATATTCATGTAGCTGATATTATATTTGTTATATATATATTATATATATGGACTTTTTTTCAAATAAAGTTAAGGGACCTATATATATCAATTAATGACTTTTCGTTTTCGAGCATGGGTCTGTTTTCTAGGGGGGTGGGGGGTTGGGGGTTGGGGGTCTAAGATCACTTTTACTTGGTTTTACACGTGTATTATACATTTAATAACTCTGCAAATTCCGGAGTCCGGACTTCGGCTCCCATCCCTCTCTAGCAATTACTAGATCAGCACCCAGCAGTGCTTAGCGCATGGGCAAGATTCCAGTTCCACAAGAGCATATTCCAAGTTCTATGCATTGTCCGTGTTGAGTTTTTTCTTGCTTATCAAGCGCCAAACATTGTTTTAAGAACTGGCAGATTTTAAAAGACGTGAAATGTATTAAAAACTAGAAAATATAAGATAATTCTTGTAAGAAAAGAAAATTGTAAGTATTTTACTAATAAATTCTAAATCACAAAGAAAATTATGTTAGTTTTTGAAAATTATGAAATTAACCGGTACTCAATGCAATTAATTGTCCTGAATTTGACTTTAAAATGTATTGAAAGGCTTATAAATTAGTCAAAGAACAAAAAAAAAAAGAATATTAAGAAATACTGTCTGAAAATTGAAAATATTCTCCGTTGCTTAGCAACATCTTTATTTACATAATCGAAAAAAGTGTATGTGAGAAATATTGTACAGGAAAATGTCCTTTCCAAGTTCATTCTCAATTTCCTATTTCAATGTAAATCATTGTAAATCTTTAGCTTAAAGGATAACGTGTTCAAGAATTAAAAAATAAAATAATTCTGCACTGTAATTGAGCTTCAAATGACATCTTTTCCCACTAATTTAAGGTCAGTCGTGAGATATACCTGATCGAACTCTTATGGAATGTAATATCTAGAAAATTCCCTATAAAAAGTGAAAAATTAATTTATAAGGATAATTGTATATCAAAAGGTCTCCAAAACGCCTAAAATGTGCCGGCAGAGAAAGAGTTAATAAAACACCTGTGGTTAATAAATAAATGTTTTACTATGTGAGTAAATAGATGAGATATTTAAAGGTATATGCTGAAGAATCAAACGAGGATAAACACAAAATGATAATGGAGGGAGTAAAAGTTTGCAAACAATAAATAAATATTTCAAGAAAGAACAATATTTTATTATAAGAGATTTTTTTATGCTTCACACTGAAAGACTAAATGACGTCATGATCACTGGTAACTGACGTAATTATGAAGCATCCTCCAGCCCTGTAAAAGAAATGTTCATTTTCATTTCATTTAAATATTTCATATTTCATTTCATATTCAAATCTTTTATTTAAATTTAAATGTAAATACGGTTGGTTGCGTGGGACTATCTTTGAAAAATAATGTTCGGTTGTCCTCTCCTTACCAACTTGTTAAAAATGTGTAAAATACTTTAAATCTAAAATCAATAATATGCCAAAAACAATATCGAGTCACTTGGATATATATAAATAATGCATGTAAATATAAGTAAGATTAAAATACTAAAGTTCTTTATGAACTACATGTATTTCCACTCGTAATCAAAATTGTAAATGAAAAGTTTTTTTTTTCTTTTATTTAGCAATGACTTAATCAAGATCTGTTATAAATGAATGTGCATTCTACATACATGTAAAGTAGTGTAATAGAGGTAAAAGGAATGAATCAATACATTCAGTTTATACAATGTATGTACCTAACTGACAATCTGTCTTCCGGGTCGGAGTCGATTTGGCTCACAGAACAGCGGTAAAAGGCAACCACTACCGTGAAAACCTAAAACATGAATGTTAATTAAAAAAAATTATGATTGTACAGATCCTTTTTTTCTATTTTCAGAGTATTGATTTCACCTAATCTCTCAAGAAAAACCACACAAAAATTGATATTCATTCCGTCTTATAACTATTGTTCAGTAAAATATCAATTCACACTTATTGTTGTAAAACAAAATAATATACAGTCAAACTTCATTGGACGATTCGGGATTTCAAAGGTTAAATACTTAAAGACTATGTGGTTTGGACTTCCAAATCACTTCGACATAACCATAGTATTCGAGATATCTAAGTTCAACTTTACTTTTATATATTGAAACATTTCTTACCATAATTCCAATAGACCGTGAACTTCACAGACGTCGAACCATAGCGGTTTATTGTTCGAATCTCGTAGTTACCTGGGATATAGCGACTGCTATGGAAATTGGCTCGACGAATTAATGGATTTTGACTTATTACTGTCCAAGTGAGTGGAGGTAGTTCTACAGATCCGTGATAAAGTTTAATTTCATCGGTGAGAGTTTGATCGGTCTGATAGAAGTCGACCTTTGCTGTGTCATCTTCCTGGCAACAGACCTCGCAGCTCTGGCTAAGATTGAGGGATTGGTTTGGGTAGTTGACAGTACTCAAAGGGAGACCTAAAAGTACAGGTATACTAGTATTTAGATAAGATAAAAAATTAAATATAATGTAAGAAAAAAAAATGATTAAAAAATTAATCTCGAATAATTTTACATAAAATAACATGCACAGCTTACGCGGGTAATTTGACGGTTGATGCGTATGGAAACAAGGGTCTTTAAAGATCTCATCCTTTTAATAAAAAAAAACAGTTGAAAGTTAAGAAGAGTATCACTTTAAAAAATCATAAAATAATAAAATCTAATAAGGAATGCAAAAAAAAAAAAAAAAAAAAAAAAAAAAAAAAAAAAAACTTTTATGATAGATTAACATTTTATGTAACAGAAACCCCCTATTTAAAGTAAGCTAATTTCAATTTCTGACAGTGACTGTGACCCCGTGAAAAATTTAACGGACAGTTACTACAGTTTAAAAAAAGTAGCAGAGAGCTAAAAGCTGGACACGATTCGCTAAAAGACTTTGTCTGCCATATTTATTCGACCTCTCGCAAATTCTACGGGTCCCTATTAATAGAGACGGTCACTTACATGTAGTGTGATGACCGGCGTTCACGGACGCATGCTATACATCACCCAGTAGGACAAAACATACTGTGTACTTCTTCCAGTGGACGAAACTTAGATACCAAAGACAATTCTAAGTAGTGCAATATGCAAACAAACACAACATAACTGCAATAAAATGAAAACAAAGGTAAAGCAAGATAAACAACACGAACGCACGTCGCCATTCAACGCCGACACCCGTGACAAAAAGCAGTCAGGTGTATTTCTCCGGTGCTTGTAGCTGATATCGTGTATAATTTAAGATAGAAAATGGCGTAGGCTTATTAACGAGATGTATTCAGCTTTAAATGTGGCCGATTGATATTTGCTTAAATTTATATTGCACACACACGCAGTTTCTCAATCTACTAGTATTTCTACAAACAATCAAATATTTTCTTGCCATCTTTTGGTTCGGGCCATCTTCTCTGAGTTCATGCGTCTAAATAAATCCTTGTGTTTTTCAACGTATTTTTTTTTTGTTTTTACATTAAACCATTATCCCCTCATCTGTATTTTATAACCTCTCACTGGACTTCAATTAAGATCATAAAAAAATGTCGCCTTCTTAAACCGTCAAATCATTGGAATCAACGTGCTTCGTCCAAACGCCAGCAACGAAGTTCTACGGTGGGCACTTTTGCTCTGTCCTCTGTTTTTTTAATTCTTGAATAAATTACAAGAGAAATTTAATTTGCTTTTATCAATGAATTGTTATAATCGTAATTTATTTATATATATATATATATTTAACTTCTATGTCTATATTCGTTTCTTGTTAAATTATATTTTGTTTTGACGGTTTAACTCCCTTGCTGTCCACCAGGAGTACCTTTAGTGACATGTCAAATATACTAGTACCTGTGTCGTATATAGCATTCAATATATAAGTTTACATATTTAGTTTACTTATCAATTAGCTAATACTCAATTGTTTCAAATGAATTGACTGAAATGTAAAGAATCAAGTTAAGATACTACGGTATAGAACATTGTTTTTAACATAATAATAATATAATACTCAGATAGTACGAATTTAAAGTGAACTGTGATAAATTCGATAATCTAACATTAATATTACATAGAAAATCACACAATTAATGCATGAATATAGATATTTCATGATACAAATCTTCAAAAGTCTTATGAAATTACCTTTAAAGCAAAATCAATGGTGAACATTTGGAGAACATGCATCGCCACCGAAGTCAAAATAGTGGGAACTGTACTAGGAATCATCTTGGTTGTGTCAACGTGCAAGTCTGACTCAATGTAAGTGACAATTATTAAATTTATGCGAAATAAAACGAC
The DNA here is from genome assembly GCA_003671525.1 of Saccostrea glomerata. Lineage (NCBI taxonomy): Eukaryota > Metazoa > Mollusca > Bivalvia > Ostreida > Ostreidae > Saccostrea > Saccostrea glomerata. The sequence continues at coordinate 165,957 of PRKT01000861.1, read as the reverse complement.
CACGTGACATTGCCCCACTTGTAACGTGACTATCCCATTGATTGTTTGATTGTTTATTTTTTAAATTCTCTTGTTTAATAATTTTAAACAAGACTTATTTTGTACAAATTGTCAATGAATGATATGAAACTATACATGATTATGAAGAAGAAAGAATGTACCATGATCGCGAAAGCAGGACATGCAGTACATATGTAGTCATTTTAAGAAACTTTAAAATTTTTTCTTTATTAAATAACTTGATAAACCCTTTTTTGTACATTATTTCACTCACTGTGAATTCTGAATTCTAGATTGGCTAGTTTCAAAAACTGAGGATAATACAATTATATGACTGAGGAGTTGATAAAACTTACAACTCATAAACGCGCGTGGGTTTTGATGCTATCATAAAGACATTTAATGTCGTGGATTCCTTATTCTACTTCCTTCTTCTAAATAAACTTTCGATTTATTAGCCAAAAATCGGTTTCTAGAGTTCTCTAGAAATTGATCTGCCTTCCAAAATACGAAACTGAACAACTAGACCACAAAAAATGTAAGAAAATATCCTCTTTTATTTCTTTGTTCTTTTCAGACCTTTGCTGTATTTGTCAAGTGCATCTCATGTAAAAATGTTTTGAGGGTATTTATAAGGCAATTGATGCATGTATCTTTATCTGTTAGAAATTTAGACAAACGTGGATAACTTCAATTTCTAATTTTTAAAAATAATTGAGCTATTCTATGTCTTTTTCACTCAATTTTTTTTAAAAATAGGGTGACCGTTGAGCACTACATGTAAGCTTTTTTACTTTCAGGTGTTTCTTTAAAGTAGCGCAAACTACCCCCAACTTGATGTCTATTAAATTTGCTATGTGGTTTAAAGTCAAACATCATAAGTGATAATTTTTTGAATTTTGGCAGCCAGTACATTGGTTGTTTTAAGTCCTTGTCACCAAGGACGGTACCTTTGAATTGTTGTTGCCCATTATATCATTATTGTTCAATTAAATCCTCCTGCTCATGTGTCTATAAAACAGGCATTGGTTGCTGTAAATATAACATTTTCAGTGAATATTTCTTTTGGATTCTTATTAAGTTTTACAGCAGCTTAAATGAAGCTGTTTTTTAATATTCCTTGTTTTCCAGCTTCTCACAGAAAACTAAAAGTGAGGAAAAGTGGTCACACAAACTAATTGATATCAATTCATTAAAGATTCAACCATGAGAGAAAGTCAAGCTTAATGTCATATGAAACTGTGTTGTATGTCATAGAGCTCAGGACATTATTTATTGAACAGCCCTCTCACATGTACATGTGCAAGTATTAACAAAGCCATTATTTCGACTCTACAATCTACGAATGTCGTATATGATACAACGAGGTTGTTGTAGCATCAACTTATATGTCATTCGATATAGAAATATATCTTATTGAAAGGTAAAACCTGAAGTTTGGTAAAAGAAACAATATAATTGCATGTGCTGGAGAATATTAAATCAAGATGTGTCTGTGAAACACTGATGCCCTCGTATGGCAGCTTCTGGCGGAAATATTTAAATTTCTCAATTACAATTACAAACTGCAAAGTCAAGAGATGAAAAAATGTTGTTTCCCAAAGAAAGGACTTGCCTTTATAATTTTCTTGTGAAATATGAAGCCCCAATTATTCAAACGTTTTGGCCAAAATTGAAAAGGAAGTATCACGGACTTGTTCAAAATCTTGAATTAAGCGACCAAGGTGCAAAAAAATTGTCCACCCATCTTTCATCAATAATTCAAAAGTAAAGAATAATAAGATATATTACACTGTTATATGTATTTATACTGTTCTAAGCTGATTAAGAATGTAACAATATTTTTCTTGATTGGGTAAAATTCATTCTTTTAATTGAATTTCAGTGGAACTAGGATTTAATTCTATTTTGCAAGTTATTAAAATCTTTTAAAAAATTTCTAACAGACAAATTGAATTTGAAAGATATTACAGGTCTGACACATCTTATTCAAATATGGATATTGATTGAGAAAAAAGGCGTTAAAAAAATCTAACGAAAGAAGGTTTATACATGTAATATAAGTGAGATGATTTTCATGTCAATTAATCAATCGTCAACTTGACAACTCCAAGGACTTATGTTACATTTTACTTTCGACACCTGCACCTGTAACATTCTACTTCTGACACCTGTAACATTCTACTTTCGACACCTGCACCTGTAACATTCTACTTTCAACACCTGCACCTGTAACATTCTACTTTCGACACCTGTAACATTCTACTTTCGACACCTGCACCTTGGGTTTATATCTATAAGTTAATTCGATATAAAAGAATGTTCTCAATGTATACACAATTTCTAAATTATGCAAATTATTGACAAACAAGTTGATAAAAGAAAGAAATCGACCGCCTCAATTAGAAATAAAGTGCCACTTTAAGGGAGAATGATATATCAATATTTTAAAGAAATGTTGATTTTAGTGGAAATGTAGCAATGTAGGTTGCTATTAGGCAATTAAACATTTTATTCCAAATGTTATACTAGTAATTTTTTATATTAAAGAAAAGTAATTGGTTTTATTATTTGATTAAAATCCTTAATATTGTTAACAGGCGGAGAAAATTAATATTTTTTTTCTCGTCTTATAAAAGTGCTTATGGTATATGCCTAGTCAGTCTTTTTGTGCCCTAGCATGTACTTTCATAATATATTTTGAATTATTTTTTTAATTTTAAATCTGATCGACAAATCCAGATTTACCCATTTTTCTTCATAAGATTTATGATTTCTAAATAAGATTTATGATTAGAACAATAGTACATAGTAAACTTTATGGCTTATTATGTTATAACGTTTCATATAAGAATGATGTTTATCATGAATATCAACGTAAAATCCATATTACAGTTAATACCATGTTTACTGAACGTGTATTATAGATAGTACGGTCGATCTGATCAATAAGACATCTTGTATTAAAAGACTTCCTAGGTTGTTTGCACTACTTTTCATCGAAATGATTATCTTCAATGTATATTTTCTTTTCCTTTTTTATGGGATATTCTAGATTGTAAAAAGCCTATAGGTTGACCAGATGTAACTGATTAATTTTTTTTCTCATTGAAAAGGAAAATATTTTGGAATCCTGCATATATTGTCATAGTATTCTTTTGTTTCAAATTCCCAGTTGTGTCTATTGTTACATACACTAAATTGACGACGGATATTTCCGTTTTTTCCCAATCATGACAAGGAGCACACGACGGGATACCGGTGTGACCGGTCAGCAGGGGATGCTTACTCCTCCATGGCACCTGATCCTACCTCTGATGTTTCGGTGGTCCGTGTTTGTTCTGCCCCTATTTTGTATTGTTTTATGGTCTTTGATATTTCCATATCCTTTTAAGATAAATATTGAAAAACAGAAATGCTCTAATGAGTAAATATCTGCACAAAAGATTAACGTACTATCTTTGTTATTGTTCTCAATCAACAAAACCAAAGTTAAAATAAAATAATAAGAAATGTCACGTTAATCCTTGTTTTCGCGTCCCGGATGCACTTTTACTGATATTTTATTACTTAGAGTTGAATGATATTTTAAATGTTCACTGATAAATATATTCAATTTAATAAGAAACCTTAATCTCAATTTATCTGTTTTCCCAACTAGTTGTTAAATCAAATGAGTCTTACATCTGTTTTATTAAATTTATCTTGAGAAGTATAAACTTCTTAATACCTTTGGACTATTTTTAATGTAATTCAGACAGTTTGATCCACAATCATTAAATCTGTACTTTTCTGTTTTAACAGTCATTTATTTATTTATCTGAATAAAGAGGATATGAAAAACAACTTTCTTTTGCCTTCTTTACATTATTAATTGTTTTTACATTTATTTTTAACTTTACCACTCTTTGTGTCTCATTCTAATTCTTTTTTTCCTTTTATAGTTATTAATCAGTTGATTTTTGAAATGCAGATATATATACTCAGTATATATATTGTTGCACAATTAAAATCCCTCTCTGCTCCTCCTTTTTCCTCATTATTATCTGTTTTGAAAGTGGGTATCAAGTCTTAGGGTTTAAAGAGATTTTAGTCTTTCCATTATCCTGCCGAAAAATCGAGGGTGTGGTCATTAGTTATACGTCACCTATTCCTAAAGCAGAAAATACATAAAAAATGTTGTACAGTAGAACCAATATAAAATAACCTTTTGTAAATATCAACAATTCTTAATTTAAAATTGTCAAAGCAAGGGCAACTAAACAATACGAAAGAAAATGTAAATTACTTAATGGCATAAAAGGTAAGGAAACTTTTATATGTGGTTATACATAGGCAATTTAGCCACATATGATCCACATATGCATTGCCTTTCATATGAGGATCAAATGTGGATCATATGAGAATCATATGTATATACAATCATATGAGAATCATATGTGGCCAATCATATGAGAATCATATGATCATACATATGTGAATCATATGAAGTAATATACATATGATTCTCATATGAAAGATCCTGCATATGAGAATCATATGAATATTCTGACAATAATCATATGAGAATCATATGAAACTGAACATATGAGAATTATATGAAACAATGTTCACTAATTTGTCCTTGTTATACTCAGGTAAAATTCATACGAATGTTTTGACTGTGATCATATGAGAATCATATGAAACGGTGATCATATGAGAATCATATGAAACAGTGTTCACTTATCTTTCCGTGTTATACTGAAGTAAAATTGCAATTTCAATTATATATATCAAAAGATGAATTTAAATGTACATTAATTCAAAAGAATTTGTTAATAATTAATTATATGTAAAGTTCTACTCTGTTTGCTGTAAGGGCTATGAAACTATATAGTATACAATAAATTTAAGGGGAAAGGGGGGATAAATTGGATTTTTGAATTTCAACTAAAAATTTATAACAGTGACATCCAACTTTAAAGGTATGAATACATGTGCAGGTGTGTTGAAAGAACATCAGCAAGCTAATCCATTGAATATTTACATCTATGTATTTATTTACTGACAATTATTTTTCCCCCCAATACTAGTGAATGGTGTGCATGCCTATAATTTCGGGTTAAATGTTAGATATATTTAAGACTATAGAGAACCTACAAACTTGTACTCTCTCATTTTGATAGTTTAAGTTTTAATTAAATGTATTCTTAGAAAATATCTACTGTGTGAGACTGTTAGTATTTGTCTTACAGGTTCAATATACAGTCAGCCTCTCGTAAGATAAAGAACAAATCCCAAGATCCAAGGCTTGCTTCAAAGTTAAGGTAACTACACACTGTTAAATAAACTTTGTTATAGTCTTCCCAAAAGTTTGGGATATCTTGGAATCACAATGTCTGTTTTTCTGCCTGTCTACTTGTCTGTAGTATTTTTTGTCCAAAAATAATATACATGTATCTGTATCAGAATCTTCTTAATTTTTTGACAATCTGAATTAATATATACTGTTTGAACATTCCAAATTTAATTGTCAAAATAAAAAAAAATGCTTTTTATGATTTTATTATGAAGCATATCTTTCAATAGTGTAATTGTTTTGCAAATTACATCATAGGATTCCTCAAAACACCTAGTATAACATGTATAACATTAGTTTTATCTTGTATCATATCTGTGTCAGTGAATTGGGCATACATTTGTTTGATGATTATACCTAAGTAACTTTTATAACTCATAGAATTTAAGAATTATTTTATTTTTACTTTTGAAATTTTTGTAGAGACCATTCTGTGCCACAAAGAAATTGTTCAGGAAAAGGAGAAGTGGTGGATATTCATTTTTGGTACGGTACAGTTCAAAGAGATTTTCAAAATGGTCATGGAAGATCAAAGGGAGGACAACTGAAAAAACTGAAAGATACAGAAGGAAAAAGAGCAAGGAAATATATGGAATAATTATGAAATGGGGAGGATGTACACAATCTTGTCTGAATTTGACCTGTGAAGATTTCCCATATTGTATGCTGGAATAATCAATAACTTGATTTTTCATAAATTTACAATAGAGAATACATGACAAATGTTATTGCTGATATTTCAATGTTGCTTTTGACACTTTCATGTCATATGGTATTTTTATACATTACCTAATTATGTTATTCATTTGTACATGTACAGTATACATGTTTAACTACTAAATCATTTTGCTGAAATCTTATAATTTGTACTCATGTTAGAATATGTTTAATACATGTATCGACAAATGCTACTGACTTGTTTGTATATTTTCTTGTTTAGAATGTACACTGTGAAAAATAAGTTATTTCTCTTGATGAAAATAATTTTATCAAAAAAGTTGTGTAAGCATTTTAAGATATTTTAAAATATTTAACCAATGAAGATAGATCATTGTAATGTAATGAATTTTCATCTAAAGCAGAAATATCTGATTTTTAAATGTGTACAAGAATGTGAAAAATATTGAAAAAGAACACACAAGTGTTTCATATGATTTACATATGATGTACTTTTCATATGATTCTCATATGTAAATGGCTTGAAACACACATAAGTGTTTCATATGATTTACATATGATGCCATTTTCATATGATTCTCATATGTAAATGGCTTGAAACACACTGAAATCATTCATATGAAAATCATATGTAGTTATTTTCATATGATTCACATATGTGGATCATATGTAAATCATATGATTTGCTTCATATGATTCACATATGATGCCCTTTTTCTATGATTCTCATATGAAACCAATCATATGAGAATCATATGATACTCATATGAGAATCATATGTGGCTAAGTTGCCTGTGTACTCTAATTGAATATACAAAAGACATTTATTGACATTTGGGACAAGCTGTGTTAGTCATACACTAATCTTTACTTATCAAAAAAGAAAATTAAAGATGAGAATTGAGATTGAGAATTTTTTTTAAAGCAAACACACACGGGAACTCGTTAATCAATGTCATGCATTAAACATTTCATATATCCCCCTCTTTACTTTCTTTATCCGAAACAAACTTAACCATTTACTTATGTGATATCCATATCGGGTTCCACTTTAAAATTGATATTCTTAAGCTGTTTTCAAAATCTATACAAATTAAAAATTGAAGAAAAACAATATGTTTTGTGAATAACCGAAGCCCCTCATGGCAGATTTTGGCGAAGAATGAAGTTTCTCAAATGCAAGTCAAACTCCAAGAAATGAAATTAAACATATTGCAACCCCCAAAAATAGGCCTTGATATACCTGTGAAATATTCAAGCTCAAGCACTAACCATTGAGAAGTTAAAGTACCAAGGGTAAAGAATATTTATATATGAGTCACACTCAATATATAATGTCAAGCTGTCAAAATAAAGATTCCAAGGTAAATTTCTAGTATAAATGTAAAAAACTAGTATTTTTAAAGTCATAATATAAACTGCTTAAAAGTTATGTCCAAGGTTAAAGTTTTTGAAAAGTTAGTCAAACTCCTACTTCAAGGTCATAATTGTTTTCATACAACGGAAAGTCCTATCCCAAGGTATACATCTCTGAAAAACTAATATTAATGCCATGATATTCACTGTTCAAAATTATGTACAATAATGTTTAAACTATACATGGCGTATCTGAGTTAAGAAATAAAAATGCTACTATGAGAATAAGTATAGATTTACTTGACATTTGCCATCTATGTTCAAATTCATTTTTTTTCACCGATTTGGAACCTAAATATCCCAACTTTTCTCTAGTTGAAGTGACTTTAAATTATGTCTTGATATTTACTGCAGAGTAAGAAAATCAGTTATATCGATTAAAATCTCGGATAGTAATGAAACACAATAATTATTTATTTAAATCGTGTAATTTATCGGAAAATCAAATGTTTTTATAAAGTAAGAAAACAAATAGAAAAATATGTTTAATATAAGTTAGTCTGAACTTATCAAAAACACATCAGAAATGAACTTAATTTTTTTTAAGTGGGTCAAACTCAAATATACGAGGTTCGTTCAATAAATAATGCAACATGTCATCTGAAAGACAGAAAAGTACGTAATACATATAACAGTTTCAATCCCAGTAAAGGCATTCCCTGTTACCAGTTACATGTGTCTTAAGTCTTTTAATACATGAACAGTAATCCTCAGCATACTTATCTTTAGGGATACCCCAAAGACACTAAGATATATCATTTCCCATGGCATATCTGACATTGTACAATCTTGGATTTTTTTCATGTGTTTTGAGGACGAAAAGATCTCACAGTGGCTGCGATTAAACTAATATGGGTCATTGAAAAGTCTTGTATATTTTCTTTTCTTCAAAATTTTATTTTTTTCTCTATGAGTATATCCAGATGCGTTGTTAAGCACAGGGAAAATACCATGGTAAACGAATTTTGGACTTCCTTTGCAAAAAATCTGATCAATTGAAGATAAAACTTACTATTGCTAGTCCTTCATTTGGATGCATGTTCATGTTTTATTGGACCTCTTTAAATACATGAATACTAATAAAACATGTTTGCAGCCATTAATTCTCTTTATCCTTATATAATGACACCCTTTTCTTTGATTCCTCACATTTATTATCATTAATCATATTTTATGACTATAATAAGAGCACCAATGTTTCGTCAGACACTAAGCAAGTTTTTTCAATTCTTCAATTTTTGTTCAAAATGTGTTTTTAAGTAAACCGTATGCACATTTAACGAATGTTCTCTCTTGGACATTTGTGAGAAAATAGGGCACCTATCTAATTGAAATATTGTTATATGTTGTTCCTTTATCCAATTTTTACAAAATGCTGTGCTGATTTAATGTTGAATAATTTAACAATGCCTTTCCATGTAAATATAGCATTTTCAAATTACAGGTGGCACATAAAGTCGATATTTTGTGATGTCCCCACAAATTTCAATTGACCATATTGAGTGTTATATTTGAACCCTTTTATTTTTCTTCTGAATCATTGAATCTATCTGAAAAGTATACAGCCTTAAAGATTATTTTTTCCACTTATAAAAATTTTATCTTAAATATGAGGTTTGCAGCAATTTATGTAAAAAGCGCAGTTTTCAAATACGCACTTATTTTCATCTACTTGGCGGAGATCATTTATAAACAGTTTTCAGCTCAGTGTAGTGACCATGCTTACTTTAAAAAATGAATTTCTTTGCAAAGACACTATGAAAATTCGTGGGGTTTTCTGTGTTTAGTAGATATTAAATATATAGCTTTTCAAATAGGAAAAAAAAAAATCAAATGCATCAACATTTATTATGATACACTGAGTATTGCATTACTTATTGAACGACCCTCGTAGACATGTTCATATATATATATATATATATATATATATATATATATATATATATATATATATATATATATATATATATATATATATATATATATATATCTGCTTTCTACATAAGGGGTACCAGACATAATATTCTGCCTTAAGGGGACATTTTGTATATTTTTTAATCTTATACTTTGTGATGTTTTAAGGGCAAATTTATATATAACAAAGAACAATTTTGAGTTTTTCACAATGAAAATTAAGAAAACATTAGTTTTTAAAGATATATATAATTTGGTGTCCCCCTAATATTTAAAAACCATATTGTATACCTTAGGGGGACATATGCAATATATATACCTTAGGGAGACATATGCAATATATATACATTAGGGAGACATTTGCAATATACAGTATAATTTGTCCAAACCGGCTACCGCCGGTTCCATAAAATTTGGCCGGTTTAGGCAGAATCCGGAATGCAGGAAAAATGCAGGAAAATATTAATTTTGAAAATTTCGTTGTTTATTTACAAGTACATTATATACATAATATAAAATATAATTAAATGATGAAATCAATCAATATTTTGGAGTTTGGAAATTATAAAATAGTCTCATATGACTTACTGTATTTTCTTGTTTGTTCACGAAGTTTGCAAGTCGTTGAAATGTTACCGAAATCAATTTAAATCTACAGGCACGCATGATATAGGCCTACTATATATCAAACGGACCATGTTTCGCTTGCCAAAGAGCTCATTCAATGTAAAAATAGTAATGCGCAATTATTTACGATGTACTAATTATTGGATTGAACTTTTAATTTTTATGTAAAAAGTTGCGTCTTCCCCCACAGTGTTATGGCGCCATTTTGAAATGCGTTCGATTTTCGATCCCGATTTATATTTTGATTTATAAATCGCGTACATATATTTTCTGTATTTATGTTATAATGTGGTAAAAGGAGTTAAAACAAAATTATTTTTT
>PRKT01000861.1:134292-146186 GCA_003671525.1 Saccostrea glomerata | reverse complement strand
ATGCAAATTCATGAGAAATTTTTAGATGAATTTCCAATATTTTCATTAATATGTACATGTAGCAAATGATTTAGATAATATACTTTGCCATTTTAAGCCCTGGGTGGGAATCGAACCCACATACCAAAGAACAATTTTATATTGCAGTGATTATCACAAGCATTTAAGATCACCTTTTCTGTCCATCTAATGTAGATGTTAACAATTTTTCCTCAATGGTAGGACAACAATCTCAACTTTTGTGAAAAAGAAAATTAATGAAATATAATAAAAAGAATATTAGACTTAAAGAGAGAGAAGATATGCTCCGGACAAGAGATCTAAGATGGACGAACAGACGGACTGATCACTATAGGGTGCCCACAGAGCTGGGCCCTAATTATTATACATATCCTTTGGTCATTAATAATCTTTCAGTGAAATGCGGATACATGCAATGTCTCTCTATTACAAAATTACAGACCTGTTTTAAATTCACTATTATCAGTGACCTTGAACTTGCCCAAATGACCTCTGCCAAGGTCATGACTCACCTTGAGGTCATAAACAACTTTTAAAAATATGAGCTTCCAATGATACTCAATTACAAAATTTGAACTTGTCAGAAATACCTTGGATTAAGGTCATGACATACCCTCTGATCATAAACAATCTCTATATCAAGTAAGAGATTTTTCTATGCCAGTTGGCTTGAAATAGCCAGAATAGCCTTATTTATATAATATAAATTTCACAAAATAAAAGAAATTACTAAGAAGCTTATCTTTTTTCAGTAAATTGTTTTGGACACTGCAAAATCAAAATATAGATAAATGATACCATATTTGGTTTGAATGTAGTAAACTGAACATCTTAAACAAGATAATCTCAATCTTAAACCTTATCAATAATAATAGACATCTATTATGTATATTATAAGGAATTTTTTTCAAGTGTAATAATATACAATTAGTTACCCCTTGTGAGGTCAACATGATGAAATAAGGATCCAAGACCTGGCCCACGAGGTGACCTGACCTGACCGAGGCCGCGTAGCGGCCGAGGTCAGGGCAGGTCATCGAGTGGGCCAGGTCGAGGGTCCTTATTTCACCATGTTGAACTCACAAAGGGTAATTAATTGTTTTATTATACCGATATATATTGAAAAGTATGAATTTCTAACCGTTATCAATATTCTTTCTTTGATCGGGATCGGGATTCGCTACTAACCGGATAGCGAAGTTGTTTACATTGACGTCTGCAAGTCGTGTAAGTTTTTGCATCATGATATACTGATTAAAACAATATTTAGTTGATAGCGACATACATTGTAATAGCCAACGATTACTTTTCCTTTACACAGTCAAAATCTAACACAGAATTTAACTCTTTAAAGAGCTGCCTCTACATTTTATTAAACTGAATTTTAATGATATATTGAAACGATATATTCCTAATATCAGCTGAATATTGTAACGATAAAATTATACCGTATTCTGTATATGTTAATGCAAATTGCAAAACAGACCATGCACAATTTTAAAAACATGTTTTTTTTCGAATAATAATTACCTTCACTCAAAAAAGAAATTTTTGATTAAGCGGTCATTTTCAGCGGTCATTAAAAATAATGACCGGGTCATTATATCCCACGTGCAATAATTCCTAGGTCAGTATTGTTGTAAAGGGTACCATTTGGAGTCATTGTTGTGTTTTAAAGTTCTCGTACCAGCCAATCAAATTCGAGTATTATCAATAGAGGTATAATAACAAATAATATTCCTGGAAAATGAAACCCATATACTGTATTAACCATTAAGTTTGAAGTGTTATCTTGTAAAATAAAAAATCACCATTTGTTATCTAAATCCAGTTAACAAACTTTATTATAAAAGGGTCTAAATTCAAGTCAGAGAAGTGTTTCTTTAATTAACATCTTGATATCTTCTTTAGTTTCCACTTATTCAGTTTACTTTAAACACCATATATTACATATTGACTTACAATACATGTATTTAAAATAAGACTGGAAATAAGTCTTAAATAAGTCACGGCGTCAGACAGTACTAGATTTAATCAGGGCTTATTTATGCAGTCGTTCCATGTGTTTTATACTGGAGATATATGTACATGTGTGACTGTTTTAAAACAGTTGAAAACATGTGAATAATGGACCCTGTAAAACAACAGAATGGATCACTTCCTTATAAATAGTGATACCTATAGGCCAGGGCTTGTTTTTTTTCCTCTCTACAATAAGCTTGTTGATTTCTGTTCTAATTAATGGTATTAGGCTGAATACATACATAATATAACAATTTGTTTTTCCAAGACTTTATTTCAGTGAGTAGAGATAGGAGGAACCCTGCCCTTCATCGATTTTCTGAGTTTATTAATATCCAAATGTATTAATTGATATTTGTCTTTACTTCTCATTGTACATTATGGTAATGTCTAACTGTCTCTGAAATTCTATTCTTTATGTCTAGGCTATTTATCAGAGGATGTAATAATTAAAAAATATGTGACAGTCATTAAGGTGTGCAATTTATTAGGCCTAAATGAAATCCAGGGGGATACAGTTACTGATATATGCAGCCCAAATCAAAGTGATTGAATTCTAAGGAATATATACTGCAACGAAAGTGAGGGTATCATGTAATAATTAACTCATGGGCTGCTATCAAATTAATTTTCTGGTCACTGCATGGTTGAGATTTGATGGATCCATTGGTCACAATTTATGTAATGGTTAATAACCAATTTTTGGTCACTTAGTTGGTTTACAGAATGACCAACTTTTGGTCACTTAATGTGTTAACATAATGACCAATTTGGTCCACTTTAAATAATGTTTGTATCAGATTTTTTAGGAATAACACTTAATTGTTAAAAGTTTATAGTTGTTAAGATGATCATAGTCTACTTATAAAAACATAAAATGGTACACTGTAACTTGGTTGGTATACAACATTATTTGGTTAAGAAATAGGTGACCAACTGATGGTCAATCCAGGACGTTCCTATGAACTTGGTTCCCTTAATGATTTCGTATACTATACAGTGGACCTTCAATTATATGGACAACAGATATACGGCTGCTTCAGTATCCGGACCACTTTTCATCAGAACAGAATTTTTAAATGTAATTTTGGCTTGTTTAACTGGTAATTCAGATAATGATATCCGGACGCTTTACATTTCCGGACAAACCGACAAGTAACCAGTGTCCGGATAAATGAGGCTCCACTGAATGTAGACTTGGTACCATGTACATACCACTGTCTTATAATTAAAGTATACCTGAGTCGCTCCCCAAAGTGACTCAGGTCACTTTACTCTTAACAGGACAGGCTGAGTACTGCTCCGAGTTGCTCATTAACAGCCAACTAAAGTCAGAACCAAAAACAGGTGGTTTATATATAGACAAAAGTTGTTATTGATGACATGAGACAATCTGATACCTAATACATCACAATCAATACCATCAATAAAGTTAGCTGGTTTTAACCATCAAAATTACCTACTAAATTAATGATGTTGTACCCATATAAAAAAAAAAAATTACAAAATACACCACTTTGTCATTAAATTATACAAGTTAAATTAATAAAGTCAAATTAAATCAAAGAGTCTTGACAAATACTGTATATACATAATTTATGCACATCGGGTTCAATGTCCATTTATTCCGAACTTGTACATGTTGCAGACAAAAATTGGTTAACCCGAATTTTACAGGTACACTTCGTGAAACGTAACATATACAATTGAAATTCATCACAACTCAATGCTGCCAAGAACACCTGTATCGAGCCAGTTATTCTTGACCTAAGAGAAAGTGTGCACTTCGATATCTAAAACATTGATATCTCGCATACCATGGTCATGATGGATATGTTGAAGTGATTTGGAAGTCTCAACCACTTATTCTGAGATTATTTTAACTTGGAAATCTCGAATACACAGATATCTTGAATTTTTCCTCTTTGTCTCGCTGGGTTCAAGATAAAGAATTTTGATTGTAGTTACTGTAGAAATCAGCAACAACCTATATTACTTTCCAGTGATATTGTTACTTAACTCTGTCAATTATATGATTATATAGACTTAATAGGGCTGTCACGGGTACCCGAAATGACCCGGAACCGCGGAATAATTCATTCGGTTTGGGTACGGTTCTGTTTTTCCGAAATTCGGTTCGGTTCCGATTTGTATAGTAGTGTAGGTTTTACTATAAAAATGGCATCAAAAACAAGAGATTTCTTAATACATTGCAATTATAAGGTGATTTAAATAATATGGTACAATTGTTGTCTAGTCAGGAAACTACTTTTTAAAAACTAGTTAAAATGTTGCTATTTCGAAATAAGATTAAAAGAAAATATTCTTTTTGTTGTTGAAAATAATACAAATCATTAGCTTTTATTCCATTAATTACCCGAACCAAAATGCCCGAAACCGAACCTTAAAAAATCAGAACCGACCCGACCCGAAAAATTTTGGAACTGTGACAGCCCTAAGACTTAATAGCAACATAATACTTTTATAAATTTTGTTTCTCCTTAATAATGCATTAAACTTGAAATCAAAATTAATTAATCAACAAGAGGCCCATGGGCCTTATAGGTCACCTGAGCATCATGCAACAACTTTCCTAAGATTGAATTTGGTTTATGCCATAAAACTCACAATTTTGGAAGAGGCTATCTTCAAAATCATTAATGTATACATAGTTAGTTTGATACCCAGGAGCAAAGAAGATTTTCAGAGACTTAATGTATTTTCTCTAAATATAATCAACTAGAAAACTGACCAGTCAGCAAGGGCCCCGCCATGGGGTGGAATTATAAGGATGCAGCTTATGGAATGATTAAAAAATATATGAAGAAATAAGCAACAGCAACTGTATTCTTAAAATTTTCAATATCCAAAAACCTGTAAATCATAATATCCTTGTATATTTACATTAGGCACTGGCAGTAAAGAACAGCCTAACATTGAATGTATATATAAACAATAATGAAGTTTGTGTTTGTGTTATATAAAATGCCAGTCTTCAATGAATGCAAATACATGTATCATGAAGGCTTGACCTTAACTTCAAAACAAACAGCAGTTGCAGACAAAGTTTTTCATTAATCTTAAAATGACGGATAAAGATAGGCCTACTAAATTTTCTTCAGCAGGCTAGATAATTAATCCTGAGGGATTAATTGTACCTCTCTCATCATTTTCTTCTAAAGTTACAATAAGAACTTTTTCAGTGTTAATATTAGAATGGCTTAATCCAACTACCTTAAAAATTAATATTATTCTTGAATTTACATAAAGGGAAAAAGTAAATATAAAAGATATGTCTTCTTTAATCTATTTCTTGTTTTTAGAATTCAATGAAATCATAACTCATTGTGTAGGTATTTTAACCAAAATAAAGTATAATAAACATTTATATCTAAATCCACATTTCAGAGTGTTCATAGCATTCCAAATTGACTGAACTTCAAAACAAACTTCATTTGCAGACAGAGGTGGTAATTAATCTCAATGTGACAGATAAAGATAATGCTTTGGATTTTCTTCAGGAGGAAAGCTAATTAATCCCAAGGGACTCATAGCAGCATTCAATTTACAATGGAAACATCTTCAGCAGTTATCTCTCTTTGCCAAAGCAATTTTATATAAAGTTAAGGAATATACCCCACCACCCCAGCTCCAAACCAAGGGACATAGAGAAACAAACTTAGCATCAAAATATGTCTTTCTGCCTATTGAACTACCATACCAAATTTGATCTTAATTGGGCAACCATAAAAAAAGTTATTAAGAAAAAACAGGAAATTTGTGGACGGAAGAAAGACAGACGGACAGACGGACAGACAGAGTGATTACTATAGGGCACCCGCAAATCCTTGCGGGGCCCTAATTAAGGCCAGTCTTTTAAAATTAAAATACATACAAATTGTACGTACATGTGGTAAGCATCATAAGGGCTTCAACCATTATGCAAATTATCCAACGTTTCCAACTTTCGTTGATGCTCATGCATACTCTGCTAACTAGACAGTGATTCCTTAAATATCAATTTTATCATAGTTCTGATTTTCATTAACCTTAAATTTTGCTTTTAACTGGCATTTGTATGAAATTGTGTTTCGCAATTATTCCAATTTCTTTTGCATTATTCTTATTATAAAACTT
Source organism: Saccostrea glomerata (assembly GCA_003671525.1). Taxonomy (NCBI): domain Eukaryota; kingdom Metazoa; phylum Mollusca; class Bivalvia; order Ostreida; family Ostreidae; genus Saccostrea; species Saccostrea glomerata. Next base: position 140,006 of record PRKT01000861.1, on the reverse strand, counting down.
ATTAAGTCTTTTAAGTCAGATAAATAAAATAATTTTCCTACCTATTGACCAAACTTGAAATTTAAAAGTTGGATTAAGGGAAACAAGATTTTTTTAGTAGTGGCCTTATGAACTTTGAAAGTCAGTGAAGTACATACCCTTTTTTAAAATGAAATAATGCTTTCTGTAATTTTATGATAGAAACATTTACAGTAAAATATCAGACAGTATCTCGAAGTTGAGGGGATCTGGACATGACTTCGAGATATACGGGGGTTCGAGATATCCAAAGTTATCTTCAAAAGTCAAATCTATAATTTTCCGTTTTTTTTTTTTTTAAATATATCTTCATTCATAACATTAACTAAACATGTAGTCTTTATTGTAAAGACTCAAGCATATTCACAATGAATATTGAGAAAAACAATGTTGTTGTTTTCTTAATCGTGTATTGTAAAACAATTTAATATACATGCCTTATTGCATATGTACAGTGATTTTACATTTTGCAGGCCATGCGTATGTGGTCAAACAGGATGTATCATTAGCGACTATTTAGCGTTCTAGTTTAAGAACCTTCTCTATAAGAAAAGAAAAAGATGACTTTTTTAAAAAACACTAATGATGAAATTTAGTGCAAAATATTATTTAGAGCACAAATAAAATAATCAGAATTTAAACTGTTTACTTGAATATCATTAATAGCTTACATGTATAACATTACGAAGTACTACTTATACGAAGGTTGTCCCAAAAAGTCGTAGACAGGGAAAACAGTTTAGCTTCTCTTTGCTTAATTTTAATTTCTTTCCTTGTCATAGCAAAAAGTAACATTTTATGATCATGCATTTCAAGTTTCATGATGATATCACAACTAATAAGAAAATTATGTAAAAATAAAGAAAGAATATAAGTATACACTGAAACACGAAAGCAAACGTAAACAGCGTCTCTTATATAATCATGATCTCTATCTGCTTTACTTGCGTCCATTAACATTAAATATTTCCTTTTAAAGTGATAGTCCACTCATCACTAAGGGACTCATTTAAATTCACTATTGTCCATTTGCTTTATTGTTTTATGTATTTTTTAAAGCAAATTCAAATTTCAGTTGAATTTTAGTAAGTTGAAAGTTAGCCTTATATTGTAGGCAGGAGAGAATACACATTGTTTAAGGTCGTACGCGTCCAGATTGTTCCCAATTGTCTGCATTTAACAATCAGTAGTCTACTTCTAACATGCTGTAACTATATATTTCCGGTAGAGAGAAAAACTCTCATTGAATATTGTTCCATTAAAAAAAAATTAATTTCTATTAAAATCTGGTGTGTAATGTCACTTCTTTACTCTTTTCCCGTCTATGATGTAAATAAAGCATATTCAACACAATTAATTACATCTCCGTGCGCCGGTTACACGTTTGATGACGTCATTTTCATCAAACTCAATTCCAACGATACTATGAAAATCATGACACCAATCGTTTGTTTTTAAAGCTATTCATATGAAATTGGGATATATTATTAAGATTTTTATTCCGATTTCAGTGATGTAAATTTTAGTTCAATGTATTTTACAGTACTTACTAAAGAAATAAAAGGAAATGTAATAGTTATATGCGAAAATTATTCTGAATTTTGTTCGTGCGCCGACAGGCCTTATCAGCCTTCATATAAATCGTCCAAAAATTGTCAATATGAAAGATATATATTAAAAAATTCACAATATCAAAGTACATTGAACACCGTAAATCTGGAAATTTTTACTGTAGATAAATTTTTAGCAAATTTGCGCGTGCATTGCATTCTCAAAAATATTTTTCTTAAAGTAAATCAACATGTGAAGAATGTTTTCTGAGAACTTTTTTTAACTCAGTGAATAGGCGTCGGTAAGCACTGGTCATTTTTAAAAGAAACCTGTTAACACTATAGTCTACTATATAACTACAAGTTAATTACCCATGCATGTAAATTGCCCTCATTATATGCAATATCGTCCGATTATTTGACAAGCACTGAGGCGGTATGTCCCTTTTTAATTATTTTCATCAATTAATTTGCCAATAGAAGGAGAACTGTCATTTTATCTAACCGTGTATCAACACGGGCGATAACTCAAACCCAGTGTATTTACTAGAAAGTTCCAAATGTAAACGCGGCGTGTTAATTTTAGGTGGGAAAAAACCAAACATTGAGAAAATTAGTCACATTTTTCTTCATTTGGATTATACTTTAGGTTAAAAGGCGTACAACATTCTCTAAAATGTTTGTTGTAATTCATTTAGAAATAATTTTCAGTGCAAATCTTTTTGTATTTTTATCAAAAATGTTTTGGAGCGATTTTGCAATTTCTTTCCACGTTGCGAGTATATTGGTGGTATTCTAACTGGGCATATTATTTAAAAAATAATTAACCTGATATGAAAGTCTTTAGTGATTTTTATTTTTATCACCAGTGACAATTCGCAAAAATTTGAAGCGTAAAAATTAATCAACAGCTTTTTGACCCAAATTCGCAAAAATAAATCGACGTGAAAATTTCCAGATTTACGGTATATTATGTCTATGCAAAATTTTGTTAGTATTGGTTGCATATTAAAAAAATTATAAACATTGTCCATGACTTTTTGGACAACCCTCGCAGAATGGTGTTGCATTATGCATGAACTATGCCTAAATAGTCGGCAGGGTTTGACACATGGTCTGGCGAGTGCACTACGTGTCAAACCCTGCCTACTATTTAGGCATAGAACATGCATAATGCAACACTATCCAATGTATTATTATGCTGACTGTAATTACAATATGTATTTATGCAGCAATCCATTTGACTTTTTCCTGAAACACAGTCTTCAAAAAACTCAATGGTTTGGAGACCGAGGCCAGTGAATTTTGATGTCGGGTCAGTGAAAATCAAAATTCAAGAAGTCCGATGGGCTTGTTGATTTAAAAAATTATACACAGTCAATATATATTTTAACTGACTTACTTGTTTAAATTTCATTAATATAAAAAATGAAGAAAAAAAACACGTGTTGTTGAATGGTATTATAACCTGGATGATTTACGCAACAACAGGAACTAGCAAGTAACTATTAACTAGACATGCGTAAAATTTGCGAATTTCCAACGAACAACTTACCAAAACACAACAAAGGACGAAAAATGGCGGCATTTCTGCGTAAACATATTAATCTAGTTATAAAAATGTATTTATTTTATTTTTTCATTAAGTGGCCAGTTAAAATTTTGGTGGGCCAGTACATTTTGAAAGTTCACTGATCTGACTGGCCAGTTAGTTTGAAAAGTTTTCGTGAAGACTGCTAAATCTTTATGCCAAAATTGGTTGCATGCTTAGTTATTTTGGTTACTAGTATTTCTCTAAATAAGTCAGGATTTTCTGTCCCAAAGCAACTCATCTTAATTTTCTGTTTTGTTAGTAAGACTTATCTGTTTGGAGACATCGATTCTAATTGATAATTTTCTTTTACAATTATTCCTTCAATCAAGCGTCATATAAAAAAGCGTTTTAATGATCCTATGAAATCAGTTCATCTAAGGATCTGTATGTAATTAGTTTGAAACTTTGTTGCATACATTAATCTAAGGTTCCATATAAAAATATAACTGTTTTTAAATAAAATTTATCTATTTCTTCCCTTTTGTGTCAATTATATAAATTAAGTTTAGATATTTAATAAAATACCACCAATCAGTGATCGTTTCTGTGGCGTAATCAATAAGGCATCGGACTGACAATCTCATGGTCGTGTCACTGAGTTCAATCAGGGTTGTGTGCAATGAAGAATTTTGTTCAGTAAATAAAGCCTTGCACTTTTTCGGCATAGTATGTTTACACTATATAAATCCTTAGACCACTATGCGAGAATAGTAGGGTAAGGATTATAGAGAGACAACCTGACAGGAGGCATAATAATAAGGAACATGTACTTTACAAAACTAATAGTGCAAATGGCGGTCAAGGTTATCTGTATGCAGATAAACATGAATATAATCCATCATTGCACTGTGCATTATGCAATGCAACTTGACTGTTTTATTTAAGTTTATCGTGAAAAAAATTGGTGTTTTATGAAATTACAATCTTTAATCATACAGAGTATATAATTAATTGCAATATCGGTAATACTGTCTGTATTCAATTTCTGAACTGCAGTGAAGTCAGGTTAGTTTTATGCGTCGTAGACTTAATGTACACCAAACACCCAAGTTGGTGTTGGTAAAATATATATTATAAAATATATTAGACTGGTTCAGCGATTGTTTAGCGAGGTATATTCCACCGGGATTTTTTACTTATCTGTCCTTATAAATGCTACAATAATCAATCTTGCATTGTATTGAAAAGCAAATTGCCCCCACTCAACAGACGATTCCTACCTCCTTCACGAAAGAGTTCCGCTAAGTTAAGTAATCGCGATATCAAGTATTAATAGCCACTGGTGAGAATGTTTTAATTAAGTCATGATGCCAGGTGTGTTCAGTAGACCGAAAAATTCGCTGCACTTCGAGATAAGCCAGGTAAAAAAAAGGCCTGGGACTTTAAATATATATACTTCTACATGAGCGGGGTATTCGAGATATCAGGTGTTTTTTAAATCATAAATATAGAGAAATCAGCAGGGACCGGCTATCGACTTCGACATAAGCGGGGTATTCTAGATATCCCATGTTCGAGATACTGACATTTACCTGAAATTCAAAACACTTATCATGAAATGAATGAAAATGTGCTCACCTGAGCATTCTTGCTAGGAAAAAGCAGAAATATCAGTCCTGGGGATGCTTCCATTAAAATATTACCAATCCTGGCTTTGTTGTTCTTGAGAAGAATTAAGATTTTTAAAGAGTTTTCTTATCCAAATGACACTGACCAATGACATCCAGTTACTGTAATCGATGTTTAAGTACACCATTGGGCTCTAGTCTCTCGGCTTTAACCAGTTGTTTAACAGGTGTTTTCCAAAGCCCTGCAGCGGATGAGGTTTAAACTTTTCTCTCTATTATCTGTCATGATACTGCGTTCACTTGGAAAAATAGTGTTTCGGTCATTGTCAGTTCCGACAAAGCACATGATATTTTAACGCAGGAGGTCGTAGCAACATCGAAAAAAATAGGCCAGCAAAAGTTTAAAATAAGACATTCAAATTACGTTTCTAATTGAATTATTTTAGATTCAAGACATTTTTCGACCTTTAATTGTCATTAATTTAAAAGTTGTTGGTTCGTTTAGCGATTAGTTGGTGAATAATCAGGAAATGATATAAGCGGCAATAATGGGTAACCTTCTTCCTGTTTACCCAAGGTCATGGACAGGGTTTATTTTTAACCCGGACTGGTGTAGCAGAAAAAAACTTATATTTTGGATATGTCAAAGAAAAATGTGGTATTTTTCGGCAATAAAGGATACTCGCATGTTAGGGCCTAGGAGTATGAATTAGCAATATTTCTATCTTGAATTTTCTGTAAACATAGCGAATATTGAAGGTAATATTGTCACCTAATACTTAAAAAAAGGTACAAACCGTTAACCGTACAATATAGGCCTACGTCGCCGACATAATTTTTCAAAAAAAGCTTAATTTGGTTTCCAATTTGCAAAAAATCGTGAATTATCTCCAACAATACATCATCATGACCATGTACATGTTGGATGAACATCAGTAACCACATCTCAACTTTGCAGGGACGTAGCATCCGCAGGGGGGGGGG
>PRKT01000861.1:105132-133995 GCA_003671525.1 Saccostrea glomerata | reverse complement strand
TTTTTTTTTTAGCTTGTCAACTTTTTCAGGTGAGAAAAAAATCTCTGGTTGGCCCCCCATTTTCAAAAACGATGCTACGTGCCTGGTTTGGTGATACACGCCGTTACTTTAGTTGGCTAACTATAATAAATATCTCGCGATTTAATATCTAACTGTCAACATTTACATAAATTCTCATACTCAGCAAAATACACCTAGCAAATAAACTTACCATTTAAAAAAATCACATACTGCCCTTGAACATGACTCTGTACTCTGTAGCGTCCTTCCCTGGAAATACCCGGATGACCATAGTACGACTCGAAACAGAAATGTCATGCGTTTCATGGTGAAGAAAAAATGAATATTTTAACCAGTTTTCAAAAAAATATAAAATCGTGTTCCTAAGCTTGAAGACACCATAAATGAATGCATGAATTAGCAGATTTATTTTTATATATGGGAAATAAGAAAAATAAAGAGACTTTTTAGTGGTGTCCTTAAAGCATAAATTTATTTACCTAAAAATATATATGCTGAAAACGGGATTCTATTTTTCTACCTTTTCGATACTTTAAAAATTTAAATGTAATTAGATTTTGTAAGATCATGTCAAACTTTATTTTAAGTTTACAACTAATGTTTACTGGATCATTCTGTAATTTAGGTATTCAAGCTCAAACATTAAGGGGACCAATCTGGTGTCCCCATAATATCCGTGTCCCCCTAATGTATATATATGTGGATGAGTGGTCTCCTTTATACATAAACCCTCCATATATATATATATATATATATATATATATATATATATATATATATATATATATATATATATATATATATATATATATATATATATATATATATATATATATATATATATATATCATTAAACTGTTGTTAAAATCTATGAAAAAGTAAAAAATAAATAAATAGAAATGACATTTCAGAATTAAACAATTTGTATCAGCAAAATTAGATATTTAGATTTAATTATAGCTAAATAGACATATACAATATTAATATATAATATTTGACTTGCACAGAGTCCGGTAAATGAATTTATGTGGTGTATTTTTTCTGGTAACTAGAGAATATTTTATGTTTCTATAACTGGAAAGAAATTAGTCCATGAGCCACTGGGGGTTGTCGGTACCATTTTGGGTGAATAAACTTTATAGTATTATTTGGTAAGGAATACCCCTAACTACTGAGAAAATGTATGATAGCATCAAATCCGTTGTGGCTTCAACGCTGGAGACAGTTATTGGCCTTTATTTGCTCAAATTAGGTATTTTGAACTAAAAATATTTGCAACCTGCAAAGTATTCGTCACACAGTTGCCAACCGTCAAAGAAAGTTCTACCAGAATTACTCAGATATATGATGAACGTATTAAAAGAGCATTATTAGTTACTAGCCGTGATTCTAACAAAAAAAGCATTTTTAACCACTTTTATTCAACAATTACATGTACCATTGTACCTCATAAATTTGTAAAACGAAAAAGATAAGAACCAACGCACATTAACTAGTTTAGTTATTCGTCCGTCGGTGACGACGATGACCACTGTCTCATCTGCAGATGAAGGAGTTTTTCGACTAGAGCCACGCCCCCTTCTTTGTAAATCTCAGCTGGGATGGAGTATCCGCCAGGTGTTTTGCCAGTTGACAGCAGACTAATTGCTTTCTTGATCTCATCCAATGTGGGAACGGCGTCCAGTGATCATGACTGGTTGATGAGAACCTGGGCAGTCGTTTGATGGCTTCGTCGTTGATGATAGAAGGGCGGTTCAGAACGTCATTGAAATATTCCGCCCACCTGTCGAGTATCTTTACCTTCTCTGTGATGGGTGTTAGTCCGTCATCACTGAGGAGAGGGGATGAGCCTGAAGGAGGTAAATTTGGCCCGAAGACTTCCTCCAGTCCACAGTAAAAGTTCTTCCTGTCATGAGATTCGGCGTAGTATTGGATCTAGTTAGCTATGGCATTCGGCCAGGAGTTTTGCATACCCCGTAGTTTTAGCTGTACTGTGCTGATAGCATTCCTCAGAGCGTCTTTTTTGGCTTTGGAGGTGGGATCATCTGTATGAGCTTTGTACATGTAAGCGCGATATTTGTCCTCTGGAAGCTGCGTGATCTCGGCACGGTTCTCATCAAACCAGTCTTTGTGTTTTTTGTGGAAGGCCCAAGACACTTGAAGGCTGTTTTGTACACTGTATTACGAAGAGTGCTCCATGCTACTTCCATGTCGTAGTCATCCAGCACGATGGATTTCAGGCGTTCTCTCGGGGGTGTCAGCAAAGAACTGAGAGGTAGAAGGAGACGTTTTGAAGCCGTAGTCCCCTGAGGACGTATCCTGAGTTTGATCTGGAAGTTGAGAGAGAGGAAGTTTAGAGACGATAAAACAACCTTGGTGAACAAATGAACTTTCTGTCTGTCTCTCTTCCTAACAATGACGTAGTCAATTAGATGCCAGTGCTTTGAGCGAGAGTGCATCCATGACGTATTGTTACGGATGGGAAGGCAGAAAACGGTGTTAGTGATGAGGCCATGTTCAGCTCAGGTCTGGGAAAGCAACAAGCCGTTACTGTTGTACTTGCCCACTCCTTGCTTCCCAATCGTGCCCTCCCCGGTGGAGATGTCACATCCAAGTCTCGCATTAAAGTCACTAAGAATGACAAGGTTGTCGGCGTTGGGGATGGCGTCGGTGATATTGTGGAGGTTCTCATAGAACTTGTTTTAGCCTCAGAGTAGGAACATATGCGCTGACAATAGTGGCAAACTTTCCTCGAGTGAGGGGGTCTCATCGTCATCAGGCGGTCGTTTACTCCTTTTGGTACGCCGACTAGCTTGCCAGCAAGTGTCAAGGCCTACGACAGCTTCTCGTCTCTCCTTGGCTCCTCGTCCTCTCCAAAAAAAGGTGTAGCCAGCGCACACAGTTCACCTCCATCCATCCTGGTTTCACTGAGAGCCGCGATGTCGATGTTATCTCGTGAATTCGAGTGCGATCAGTATTATGCGTCTCTGGGGTATGTCTGTAATGTCTCTCGAAAAGCATTCGAACGTTTCACGATCCAAGGTACATGTACAAAACGATGATCTTTGTTTTCTTCTAGTTCTCTTTGTTATTTCCTCACCAGCTGCAGTAAACTGGCTAGGGAAGGTTGAAGCAGGCAATGTTTTAGATACCTTTTATAATCCACTCCTCTTGCTATGGAGGTGAGCAGTGCGTTCCTAAAGAGTGCTGCTCATTCGCACAGGTGGCTGCCGAACTCCAACGCTGCTCCGGTCGGTGAAGAGGTGTGCAGGTCCGCGACTAGCAACTTCCAGTGAACCCGCACCTGTCACATTCGTTCCTCGCCTGTCGCCATAGGGCTTTGGGGTGGATGATAGAAGAAATGGAAGATGATCAATGACTTGCGCGATGAGTTTGATTAAAATGAAGAAGTGTTGTGCGACCTCACTCTCTCGCCCACAACCATCTAGATCTAGTGGCAAGACATATTAGGACGTCTGGAGATGGAGACAGATACAGCGGATGACTATGATATTACTTATATGTACCTTGCCTTGCTCCAAGCATTCCACAGTGTGTACTGTGTCCGCCATCTTCTCTTTTGAACCATGACGGTTTCCTCCATGGAGTCCGCCGGTGCACAGTCTTTACATGCGTTATTGGTAGGCAAACCCCCAATCATCAGTGTTTGAGACCCGTCAGTGCTTTGTGTAGAGTGCTCTCTTAGAGGGATCTCCCTTAAGAGGGTACGAGTTCTCTCTACCCGGACTAGTGGAGGGAAGGGGCTTCAGGCCAATGCAGGTTGTGCGACACTGCCCACAAAGCACATATTCATATATTAAAACAAATGTCTGTATATATATTTTGCTTACTAGAAATGTATAACAAATTACACTTTTAACTGAGACGAACATACAAGAGAGTGTCTATTATCAGAAAAGGGTTAAAGACCAAATTTTTTTACCGTACGGTTACCTGAGTAGGGGGGAGTGGTCGAAGTAACAATGGTGTTATTTACCTAGAGACCCCCAATACCCAAGAAGTCAAAAATCTGTGTATACGTAGCATTACACAGGAAGTCTGTGTTTGGTTATCGGGGTCATCATTACGTGCTTTGTGTCTGGTTTTCAGTGAAACTACGTAAACTAATTATTTTAATATGAAATTTATTTGTAAACTTAACGCATTCATCGTAATTATGGTAATGTTTTGAAGGAAAAAAAATAATAAGATACATGTTTATCGTTTTAGAAAATGTTTTCCTTACATAAAAGGAAAAATCACGAGTAAAAACTACAAATCAATAATATTTATCTTTTTTATTCTTCAATAAAAGAAATCACTTGGTTAATTATAAAATGGTCTGAATATTGAAATAAAAAAAATTATCAATCCACCTATCTGTCGTGCATGTAACATGCATTTACCGCGATCGGAATGTTTTTTTCCCTGGCCAATAATGCTGTCCGAAATATTCCACATTTTTTATTCTTCGTGTGGTGACAAACTTTTATTGTTAGAAAGATTTCTTTGCAGTATCGATCACTATTAATTATCTTCAAATTTTCATTACGTATATACAGACGCGAGAAAATTCGAGCATTAATTCTGACATCAATTTCTGTACAACATCGTACGGATTGTAGCCATAGTACAGAATTAAACATCTTTTTAAAGTTTTTAAAACTATGCTATGCCGTTTATTAGTGTTGAATATTTTTCTTATATCCCATTTCTTAAAAAAATATCTTAAATCGTCGGACTTTCAATTACGGCAAATAGAGCCGGTTTCTGTACAAAATTTTCTACAGATAACGTGGACGATATAACACTTACAAGCAACAAACAGCAGTGAAGATAGAAAAGAAATATTTTATAATGTCAATGTTTTAGTAATCTACGTTCAATTATTTTTTTAAATAAAATTCAAACATATTGGAGTTTTCTAACCCGCGTGTATACTATGCGGGTACATGAAAGAGTTTGACTAGGGATGGCAATCGATTGCAGATCGATCTAGAATTGCTAATCGGTTAACCGCAAGACGTTCCGACCGATTAACCGGTTAGTCGTAACAAGATATATATATTTTGACATTTTCTATTCATATACACAAAAAGGCTCAAAAGATGTTAGAAGTTACATTCTGTTTATTATTTTGATCAGGGAATTTTAATGTACATAAGAGTATGTTTTATTTTAATTTCAATAGACAAGAAAAAATTAAGAAATCAGACCGAGATAATGTCTGAACTCTCAAGTTTTTTATACGTTATTTACACGTTCTTTATAATAAAATAATTTAACAGATTACGGCAAAATATAGACATACAATAATTAAAAGTGCTTAACGGTGATGTTTTTAATATCATTAAAAAAAACCACAGGACTATATGGGTAACGGCATGATGTTATTAAAATAATAATTAACACTTACAAATTGACCAATTACCCTGCGATCTCAATCTGGAGAGCTAAAGATATAATTACCTCCAAATATTCTTAATTATGCGATGTGTAAAAACACAAAATAAAAATCTATGCAGCGCTTTTCTTTCTAAAAAAAAATACAGAAGGGAATTTAAGGAAACTGCGCTCAAATTTAAATATATTTTATTTTTTTCCGACTAACCGATTACGGATTTGCTAACCGATTAGCGTCGTTCCGACCGATTAATCGATAAACCGGTTACAAATTGCCATCCCTAAGTTAGACGCATGACCAGGTAATTGTTTTCAAGACATGGCAAACTCAGATCAACAGGAAGCACAGGTATTTGACCTGTCAATCAAATCAGAAGCTATTTTTTTATGATTGACAGGCGGTAAATTATTGATCTTGAATCAGGTAGATTTTGGGGGTGTTAACATAAAATTGGGTGTTTAACTTGAGATTAAATAAAGAAAACATTTTACGTAAAGGCTCTACTTGAAACCTGATATATTCACAATATCTATATTAAATAAAGAATATAAGTAGAGGGTAAATCAAGGGAAATTTTCTTCAATTTTCATTTTTAGGATAGGAATAAAGATTTACTATGATATCAAGTTATATATATATATATATATATACGAGGGTTGATCCAAAAGTAATGTCACAACTTCGATTAAATCGCTGCCCGTCGACGTAAAACAACAAAATAATTAATGATGAAATTTACATATATTTTAAATCAGACCTGAAAATTTCAATTCAACATGATTTATACTTTTTAAAATATCGGATTTTATACAACGTGCGGTTATGGTAGTCGCCGCACATAAATAACGTCATATGATGGATAAGTACCGTCATACATTTGGACCCTTCCCTTCGTTTCGTTAAAAACATATCTGAGATCCAAGAACACGTTCACAAGTTTTACTTTCTCTTGGTAAACTTGATACCCGTCGTACACTCACTCTTTTCATAATTAATTCTTCTGTCAAAATTATTTGAAAAGTAGTATTAGACCCACTTAAAATTTCACATATCGCTCTAACCGTCTGTCTTTTTTTGACAACGTCACACACCATCTGTCCTCCCATCTTTCGGTCTTCTTGTCATCTGTTGAGCATTCAATGATTCAACAACCACCCGAAACCGCTGAAACTATCTAAACAAGTCTCTTATTCACATTCTTTCCACTGTGAGTCTGGTATATCAACGTAACTGTCTCTACTGGCGATTTCTCCATTTTGAAGCAAAATGCATTACAATTTGTTTTGGCTTTTTTGTCCATTTTGACATTTCCCTTTTTCAATGCACCGGAGTAAAACAGTGATGTTTTTGAAAAACAAATAGCAAATAAGTCATAATTTTTAACTTAACACCAGAAAATGATGTAAAGTTTTGTCTTTAAAAATATTTTTGATTAGTCGCTTTTAAAAAATGCTTTTTAATGTGTTTGTCTTTTTTATTCTTAAAAAAGTACACTTTAATTTGTGACGTTCGGTTGTGACGCGGCGACACCCCCTATGTTCTATTTTTTAAACACCTATAAAATAAATTCAGTTAAACATTATTGACTAAAAATTTCAATTTTAATTAGATTTATATTTGTGCATCTTTTGGTATATAATATTTGATAATATGACGCCAAATATAAAAGATATTGACACTGTGACATTACTTTTGGATCAACCCTCGTACATGTATTTGTTACTGAAATACTGTTTTAAAATGCTAATACGTGATAAAAATTCTTGAAAGAAAATCACCGTCCAATATGTTTTTGATGTGAAAATTGTCACAGTAGTAATTTTTTTCAGCTGATTAAATTTTCAAAATCGCATTTTCAACATTTATGATCAAGAGTAGAATTATTTAAGGAATCACTGTCTAGTTTTGAGAGTATGCCAGGGCATCAACAATAGTGGGAAACATGGGATAATTTGCATAACGGGCGGAGCCCGTTATGCTAAAATTATCCCATGTTTCCCACTATTGTTGATATCCCTGGCATACTCTCAAAACTAGACAGTGATTCCTTTTATTTTCATTTCATTGTGAAATAAAATTGTAGACTTAGACATTAAAAATGTAGTCTAATAGATTTTGCCCAAACTTTCCACTTACAATATGACTTATTGATTTAAAATAACAAATATGTTTGGTATTACACAAATTTACAATAGATCAATTGATAATTCTAAAGTTATCATTTTATTTTGTTATAATTATTAAATTATTCTTACAGGGGTCTGATAGGCCATATTCCAGACTATGTGGGCAAAAAAGGTCTGTTTGAATTTCTTTTATGTCGTATACAAAGAGAAATTTTTATTCATAGAACAAAACATCAAAGTTTCAGAAAATAGAATTTGAGGAAAAATTTTGACCTATCTACAGTGTGCTTTGTCCTACCTTAAGTCAGGAACACAAATTCTCAAACTACATTGTAAGCTTGTTTCATGTTAATCAGAATGAAGTTCTCATGAGCTCTTTTGAGTTCTTTTAACATGTTCAATTCAATTTATCCATACCGTTGTTATTTTATTATTTTTTTTTTTTTAGAAAACCATGTAGTTAAATGTCCTTTGCAAAAGAAATAGAAATGAAAGCTCTGTTCTGTCAAAATGACTATGTATGCTTTAAAAAAAAAAGATTAAATCAACTCAATACAACATGGAAAATAATTGATCAGTTAGTGTCACGTGGTTAATCTGTTTATTATATATAAAGGAGTCGAGAAAAGTTCAAACTTATTCTGAACATTGGTCATCATGTTACCTATACCCATTGTGTTCAGTCTGAAGTTCTTTTCGATGTTTCATAATTCTGGGCTCTTCAACTTGGTATGTTATTTCTATTAGCAATCAAGAATGGACGGCATTTGATTATTTGTATTTATATAAAGTTTTATTGTATATTTTGAAATTATTATTAATATTGCATTATTGTAAAATAATTTATGTTTTAATGTCATGTTTTTGGTTTATGCATACATGTATTTTTTATCTGTCATGTTGTTTTAAGATTATAATATTTATGATAATGATATATAAATTACAATACAATAATAATACCATGATACATGTATCTTTAAAGAGTAATGTTTCAATGAAGTATACTTAAATTCCATGTTAACAAATTATTTACTTTCATTCAATTTAAGCAAGCGTTCTTGCAATTAATATTCTATACTTTCTTTGATACTTTTCAACTTTAAGCATTGAAATTAGCTGTACTGTTTTTTATACAGACACGTACATTATAGTACAGAAATATATCTAATGTATATAATGAAGGATATGGAAATAACGAACAGTATTCAATCTCAACGTCCATTAAACAAATATACAAAATAAGAGCAGAGCAAACACGGACCTCCGAAACATCAGAGGTGGGATCAGGTGCCATGGAGGAGTGAGCATCCCCTGCCGACCGGTCACACCCGCCGTGTGCTCGTTGTCATAATCAGGAAATAACGGAAAAAATCCGTGGTCAATTCAGTGTATAAATAATGGACTAACAATTGGTATGAAAAACGTCAGTCAGCATTTCATTCAATGATAAATTGTATTTGCTGACAAGGTCATTGTATCGACCATAGAATTTACGAAATGATGACTTTAAACGAGACTGTTGATATTCTTGTTTCATCAACTTGCTTGTCAATAATTTACCTCGTTTAAGAAATTGTTCATACGTAGAGCATGCTCTTGCGTATCGAATCAACTGAGATATAAATACTCCGTATGCAGGTGATGAAGGTATATTGCTGCATAAGTAAGGGAAGTTGACGATAGAAAAGTTAAAGTCATCACGTTTATCATATAGCTTGGTTGTTAGATTACCATAAGTGTCTTTTTCAAGTAAAATATCCAAGTATGAAGCAGAAGTGTCGGACTCTGTGGTATCTTTTATCTCAAGCTCAGCAGGATATATCGTGTCGACGTAGGAATGGAAATTATCATTATTAATTGACAATACGTCGTCGATATATCTAAATGTCGAGTTGAAGGCCACAGCAAGTGTTTTCTTCTTTTCACATAAAAGATTCTGCATAAATTCTGCTTCATATGAATATAAAAATAAGTCTGCTAATAACGGAGCGCAATTTGTACCCATGGGAATTCCAATAGATTGTTGGAATACCTGGTCTCCAAAAACCACATAGATATTGTCAATCAGAAACTCAAGCATCTTCTTGATGTCAACTTCAGAGTACTTGTGTGTGCAACCAGAATCTGTTTTAACAAAATAATTTTTCAAATGACCAATGACGAGGTGAGTAAACTTACGAGTTCCATTTTTGTTGAAGAAGCAGCTGTCAATGATATCAAAAAGCCTGGATTTTAATTTGTCATGGGGAATTGTTGTGTATAAAGTTGAAAAGTCGTAAGTTTTTATGCTGTTGATTTTTGTAAAGTCTTGTGATTTCAAATTGTCCAAAAGTTCTTTAGAATTTTTTAGTATCCACATCTGATTTACACCACTTCTATAATATATAGTTGTACAGTACTCTTGAAGTTTTTCCTTCACTACTGTCAATATTATTTCATTTTTGACATAGACAGGAATGGGAACCTGCAATATATACAGTTTTATGCCCCCGTGTGAATAATCCTGGGGGCATATTTTGTTTTTGTCCTGTATGTCTGTCTGTTTGATGTAAACTTAACATTAAACTTTTCCGTAAGTCTTGCGCTGTCAAGGGTAACTTTAAGGAGTTAATAGTTGACATGAGAATTCATAATGTCAAACCTTTCCATTGCATGGTACAGAATTGTTTTATCATTTTACCTCAACCGTGACCTCTGACCTACATTTGAAAAAAAAATCCAGAATTGTGTTACCATAGGGGGCATACTCACTTAAACTGTCTCACAAACAAATCTTGTTTTATTTGTAGACGAACTATTTAACACCCCCGGATTGCTATTTCACAGCTTCTAACGATTATCGTAAGTTCTTCCAATAATTCCAATTTAAAAAGAAACATATCTTTAAAAATAAACAAGCACCAAAAAAAAAACCGATAATCATAAACAACAAACAATGAAAACAGTACAAAAAAATTTAGTTCTTTATTTCTAAAGCCATATTTTTTTTCCTTTAGGTGTTCCTCTTCTTGAATTAGTCAACAAACAAGACAAATGTGTCCTCAAATGTCCGAGGTATCGAAATATAACTGTTGGCTACAACATACGACCCCGTGACCAAACTTCGACCAGTGATATCAATTATAACGTAACTTGTCCGGGGTGTCACGGAGAGCCCGGACTTCACTGGCATCAGGGATTACATTCAATATAGACGCGTCCTATGTGAAGGAAACATAGCAGACACGGGGATCTACGAAGTGGAAGTCGCAACAGAGTATGGAAAAGCCTACTCCTCTGTATATATAGAAGTGGAGTGTAAGATCTTCCTTGTATATCGTACTTAATGATATTATATTGTGGCGATTACTTCGTATTATTAAATAAAATGTTTATTTTTTCATTGAATGAGGGATTCACGGGTAGGGTCAAGCAACCCTCCGGATCAGGCCAGATATTGTTTGACAACATCGAAATGAACAGGGGATACTCCTATGATAGCAACACGGGGATTTTCAAAGCCAAAAGGACTGGGTACTACTCCTTCTACATGACGGCAAGAACCGAGTCCGATCGCTATGTCATGATGGAACTTCGGAAGAATGGCGTCAGAATGGGTTCCATAACTAACGATGTTTTGCCTGCCCACAGCTGGAATGTTGAATATGGGGCGAATGCTTTAGTGCTGGCCTTGAACAAGGGAGATGAAATGACGGTCCACGCCAACGGCACGCTGCAGAGTGGCTCTACTTTAACCTTGTTTTCATTGCGAAGTATGTTTAAGGACACTTGGTAGGATTATGGGATAGTAATTGCATGTAACATTAGGGACATATATGTAAATCTCACAGTAAGCTTTGCAGCTACATGTACCATCTATGATGTTTTCGAACTGCCTCATTCATTCTGGGTTATGGGATAAGACTTATGCTAAGATTGAAATAACTCTATAATCAGCCTTTACTTTCTCTTCAGCTCTAATGGAATCTCCTCAAGAAGTCTTATATGCCAGCATCCCAGACGGCACTGTGGTTCAAGGAGGTCCGTGGCAACCTCTCGCTTATGATGACGTACATATCAACACTGCCCAAACTTTCACAGGGAACACAATTACACTGTGTCTAGCTCCGGTTATTACGTCATCAGCATGACCACCTGTCTCCTGGACTCGGCCATTCACGCCTCTTACCTCGATGCCCGTTTTAAGATGATTCATTACTCAACCCTATCTGCTTCCTCTCGAACCTCCAATTCATACACATTTATGGCCAGATATAATCAGGGTGACGTCATACAGAACCAGTTCTATACTTTTAACACGACACGGGTATCAAATGAAACTTCTATTGCAGTGTTCAAGTATTTTGATTTGAATGGTAAGGCATAGTTGTTTGTTTTCTTTTAAGCCTGAGCTAAGACAGAAGATACATGTAGAAATTCAGTATAATTGATAACTTTCTATGTTTTGTATTTGCAGAAACAAATGTTGTTGTAGTGACAGCTACTCAAAAAGAATACTATTTGTCCTGTGAGCAAGAATTTTGTAATCCGTTTGCCAATGGAGCTGTACGTGAAAACTTGGGCTCAGCCTTAGATCCCGTTTCTGGGGTTTTCATCTCGCCCCGTTCTGATATGTACCTCATTTCCGTCAATTTGTTTGCAACCCAGGTGGACACCATTTTTCAGATACTTGTTGACGGTGAAGTTACAGATACCATTCAAAGCGACGGACCAGCAAATGACAACTTCACTAATGACAGCAAGCTGGTTCTGATTAAGAGTCTGGAAAACGGTCAGACATTAGAAGTTAAAATGAGAGGCCGAACGCTCTTCTATACCATGCTGTCCATTTGGACTCTGACTTCCTGATTTGAAAACGAGGCCTTAATTCGCAAAGAGCTTTGTGCATTGTCATGTTTTTCGCTTTATCTATTGATGCGACTATTTTTCCTTTCAAAATACTGTGGATGTAGGAGTATGGCCAAATTTTAAACTAACATAATTTGAACAAAATTGACAAAGTTTTTTGGAAAACAATAAAGTAAATTTTCGTATGTCTATATCATATGACTTTTAATATTCTTTTTTAATTCTATAAATATTTTGTCAAAATAAAAAGCTTAATTATGTGGATTTGTTGTTGAGAAATATACTTACATATAAGTCTTTAAAAATCTTCTTAAGTTCAAGCCAAAATAGGGAATCAAAGTTCTACATAGAAATATATAGGAAAAATCTTTGAAAATCTTCTTCCAAAGAATCACTAGGCCAGAAAAGCTGAAAATTATTTGAAACGTCCTAGAGTAATGCATATTCTTAATTGTCAAAATTATTATCCATGGGGATACAGCGTGACCACGATAGGGATTCATTGCAGTTTTACATTGAAATATATGGTTATGGGAAAAAATCATGCACTGCATGGGAAATTAAAGCTAAAACTAACGAGAAGGTCTGCTATTACAAGGAATAATAGCTTCCTAACTGAGGAAAGTTTCAGAAAGATTGTCCAAGCCATCTCCGAGACACAGCCCGTAGAGCAAAACATGATTACAATCGCATTATGTCGCCCCCGACTTCTTAGAAGAATCCTTGGGTAGTGCAGACAAATTTTTAATTGTCAAAATCATGACCCCGGGGGTAGGGCAGGGCAACAATAGAGAATCCAAGTTTAACATTGAAATATATAGGAAAATCTTTAAAAGCCTTCTTCTCAAGGGCGATTTGGCCAAAATGGCTGAAATTTATGTGAAAGCATCCTGTGGTAGTGAATATTTTATATTCTCGAAATTATTACGTATGGTGTAAGTTAATTTAAGGTCACAAGTGTTATAAGAAACTGGAAATCTTGTAAAGAATACCACGACCAAAGTTACTCAGGTGAGCGATGTGGCCCATGAGCCTGTTTTTTTGTTGTTGAAAAGACTGGTTTTTCTAATTTAAATAAATATCATTCTATATGGGACTAAGATATACGCCCTGCAGAGGAACGAAACGGTTGTTAAACCTTCACGATATATTTCTTCTCTACGTGTGGTGCGAAAGCACGGTGAACAAAACACGCCGACACCGTATTTCATAAATCGAAAATAAAATATTCAGAGAGAGAGAGAGGGGGGGGGGGGCGTTATAAAATTTAAAAAAAAAACAAAAAAAATTAAACTATTTATATTGTAACATTTTAACAAAAAATAGTAATTTGTTATCACAGATTACTAATTACTAATTTGATATAACAGATTATTAATTTGATAAAACTGATTAATAATTTGTTTTAACAAATTAGTAATTTGTTTTAAAAGATTAGTAATATGTTTACAGAATGTATACAGATCTACGAAAACCAGATCAAATAAAAAATCTTAGTATATGTCGGATTTTTGAAAAAAATTTGTAATTGTTAAAGTTTTTCGCCAATAAGACTTAAGTGGGACTTTTGCGAACTTTTCCATCAGGCTCTGTTTTAATTATAAGAATTTCACGCATACAAAAGAATTGAGTTAATTATTTAATACATGTATTAAATTTAACCAATCGCTATCCACTTATGAATACACTGAACCAAACTTTTAAGTGTTCGCCTAACATTTATTAAGTTTTAAAGAACAAATGCAAACAATTAATAATTTCGTTAATTCATGCTTAATGATGCTTATTTCAGTTCGATGTTGCGTAAATATCATGTAAATATCTCGTCAGAATTTTCAGCAAAATGTCAGGGAAATGATGTACCCTCAAAATGAAAACTCACACAAAGATATTTCTTTGGAGAAAGACCACCATTCGCTCTATAACTGCAAGACATACTTTACTGTTGGATACAATGTACCCCTGAATATGAGAATGACTCATTGCAGCCACACCTACTGCCTAGATTTTTCCAAACCTTTGAAATTAAGTAGAAAAAGGGGTGGGGCGTAAAATTTCTTATAAAAGTCAAAAATGTGTTCATTGGGAATCAGATCTGGAGTTCTGAAGATGTATCATCACACAGAGGTCTTTTGGTCAATATCCTTGGACGTTTATCACGTAAGGACACCGATTTAAGGATGATTCAGACTACATGAGTTGATATTAGACTGTCGCAAGCACCGATTTCTTTTTCATACGATATTATTTTCATACGATTGAATTCTTTTGTTTTCATGTTTTTTAGATTGTTTCAGGACAATTTAACTGTCTTTAAATCTGGTGTGACTAAAAGTTTTGGCCTCAGACGAAGAAATTCACTTCCGGTTTGGTTAAATTTTGTCTAAAACTTTCAAATTGTGATAAATTGGCGATGAAAAAGACGCACAGCCTATCAAAAAATGTGTTTAGATGGGTTTTGATACGGGTTGTTAATTTTTAAAAGTAATATCAAGGACAATCAAAAAATTGAAACAAAAGTTAGTAAATCGTGGTGCAAAGATGGTCCAGAAATCAACATCCTAACGGCTCTCCGTCCAGAAATCAACATTCTAACGGCTCTGCCTTCTTTCCCAATGGTCATTTTGCCAATGATTTGTGTTTTTTAGTGAAACCGGTTTTTAAAATTTAATCACAAAAAATTATTAATTACACAAAACACGTGCCACAAAGTACGGATTTATTGTTTTTAAGGCTCGTCATGGATCATTGGTTTTCATCGGTGATATTTATTTTTCTTGCTACATTTGTTGAGAGGATTCATTTGTTGTAATAATTTGAAAATATCAAACCATTCCATAAAGTGGTTTTTAAATAAATACATTTACAAAAGTGAACACTTAGAAGTTTTGTTAAGTGTATTGTGGGGGTTTTTGTTTTCTTTCGTTTTCCGGGGAAAGTTGTTACGGGATGTATTTTTTCCATGATGATTTCTCTGCAAATTCATTTTGGTCAATATTGCCTTTGTTGATCACAGCTTTATTCGGAACCGTGGATGTTCACAACTAAAGCAGTTCCAGGATTTTTGGATTTAGTTTAAAAATGTTTTTCTTTATACATGAAATGGGTTGAACAGTAGGCATAAATGCATGTCAAGTAAAGAATAAATCGAGAGAGAGAGAGAGAGAGAGAGAGAGAGAGAGAGAGAGAGAGAGAGGGGTTATAAAATGAAAAAAAAAACACACACAAATAAAACTATTTTTTATTGTAACATTTTAAATACTAGTAAGATAATTTTTTTCCTAGCATACGAATTGGGTGCTATGACCGAACAGAGTCGGAAAGGGGGATGGGAGCACGTATTGTCAAAGTTTCATTAAACCTTCGGAACACTTCTAGTATACCGGTCCCCATTAATATGGCGCTAAAATAGGTGCCGCCGAAAGCGGTGTAGAATATATAGACGATCGCGTGAGCGATCGACAAAATCGTAAAAGAAGCCACAAATTGCAAATTTGACCCCAAATTCGTGTTCCTTGTGAAAAATTGGGTTTAAAAAACTGGTTTTTAAACACAGTTTTTTAAATGAGAATTAACAGATTTTGGAAAATAACGTACTTGTTTAGGAAGTAAAACTCCATCTTGGGTTGTTTAGGAATGTGGTAACATGATCAATTTATGACGTAATCTCATAAATATTTATGAGATGCGTCACTTGTGTTTGACGTAATGAAGAAATACCTGATAGGACTAAAAGTGCAATGCTATTAAAATTGCGAGATTTTTGTGAGAAATACATGAATTTAACAAGTGTTAGCTAATAACTAGTCATCGATGGATTGAATTGTGCATCATCATCGATTTGAAAGGAAAAATATTCTGAATATTTGAACATTGCATTAGGAGGTCAGGATATCGAGCTTCAGTTAACGGTAAGTCCCTTTTACAATAACTTGCCTAAACTCAGCGCTGAAAATCGTCATGTTTTGACATTTGAGTTGATAAGATTTACCCGAACTTTCATTTATAAAACTTTCTGTTCTTTGTAAAGCATAAATTTCATGAACTAAATCAAAGTGTAAGATATCGGCACGATTTGACAGGATGATTCACTCATAGTAGTGCCCTTTTTTTTTTAGCAAAAATTACATAAATTAGCCCAAAGACAGAAAAATTACATAGTGGATTTATAAAACAACCCCAATTTTAAAAACTATATAACCTAACCCTAACCACTCAATTGGATGCGTTTTATTGAAGCGAGTGGGAAATTGCAGTTTGTTTAGATTCTGCATAGCAACGGCAAGGTAAATAACTGCTCATGCGCAATCGCGTGATTCTGGGGACCGGCATACTAGAAACTTCCCAAACCTTCTAAGAATAAGCTTTATGGAATAGAATCAAGGAATTTGATGCAGTTTATCATGACATTGATGTTTGAAGTGAAAACTCTGAGCTGCTTTTAGAAACATAGAGGTGAAAAGCTCTGCAGAGCATGTATTAATTGTTTTCAATATTTTAAAGAATTCTATTCTGGTATAGATTCCATAGTTCTGTGTACATGTCAAATGTTCAAAAATAGTAATTTGCTATAACAAATTACTAATTTGTTATAACAGATTACTTATTTGTTATAACAAATTACTAATTTGTTATATCAAATTATTAATGTTATAACAAATCATTCATCTGTTATAACAAATTATTAATTTGTTGTAATAAATTATTAATCTGTTATAACAAATTGATAATTTTTTATAACAAATTATCAATTTATTATATCATATTGATAATTTGTTAAAACAAATTAATAATTTGATATTTCAAATTGATAATTTGTTATTACAAATTAGTAATATGTTTAAGCAAATTAATAATTTGTAATAATTTCGAATTATTAAATTGTTGTATCAAATTATTAATTTGTTATAACAAAGTATTTTAATAATTTGTTATAACAAATTCATTATTTTCATTTCATGCACTTCCGTAATATTGAGACGTTGCCGCTATGAAGAACTTATTCTCTGTAATCACATCTGGGCGCCATTTTGTTTCCAACAAATGCATGAAAATTACAGAAGAAAAATATCGGCCGTTCTGCATAAAAACTGAATTTAATGAAATTGTATGTTATTAAAATTTGCTTAAAAATAAAAAAAATCTTTTGATCAACTTATTTTAAAAATCTTTTCAGTCAGCGCAATTTAATTGGGTCGGTCGCGTTAGGGGAAACAAAAGTATCTTTTATTTTGACCCTATTTCCACTAATTTAAGGTCAGTCCTGAGATATAGCTGTTTAAATTCTTATGGAATGTAATACACTGTATCTCGCAACTTCCCTATAAAATAGTATGGCAAGATTAATTTCTCTTTGGATAAAAAAGTTAAAAATTAATTCATAAGGATACATGTATGTCCAAAGGTCTCTAAAACGCTTAAAATCTGCTGGCAAAGGAACAGTGTTCATAAATAAATGTTTTACTACGTGAGTAAATATATGAGATATTTAATAGTTTGCAACAGCATCTAACGAGGATAAAGACGAAATTATAATGGAGGGAGTAAAAGTTTGCAAACAATAAATAAATAAATATTTCAAGAAAGAACAGTAATATTTTATTATTAGAGATTTTTATGCTTCACACTGAAAGACTAAATGACGTCATGATCACTGGTAAGTGACGTACTAGGAAGCATCCTCCTGTCCTGTAAAAGAAATGTTCATTTTTATTTCATTTAAATATTTCATATTCAAATCGTTTATCTTAATGTAAATGTAAATACGGTTGGTTGCGTGGGACCATCTTGAAAAAAAAAGTCGGTTATCGTTTACTTACATGTATCGTTACCTGTTAAAGATTGTGTTAAATTAAATCAACCATATACCTAAAACAACATCGATCGAGTCACTTGGATATATGTATAAATATTGCTTGTAAATATAAATAAGGTTTAAATACTTCTTTATGAACTACATGTATTTCCACTCCTTATCAAAATAATTGTATGAAAAGTTCTTTTTTAGCAATGACATATAAATGAATGTGCATTCTACATACATGTACAGTAGTATAATAGAGGTATAAAAAATGAATCAATGAATTCAGTACATGTACTTAACTGACAATCTGTCTTTCGGGTCGATTGATCTGGGGGACAAATATTGGTTATTACCGAATTAAGTTAAGTACCTTACTGATTTGCCTTCCAGGTCGTTGGAACTTACAGCTCAGGGGTGAAGTGCAGCCACCAGTATAAGAACCTAAAACATGAATGTTCAATTAACCAAAATTATGATTATTAAGATCCTTTTTTCTATATTCAGAGTATTATTTTCACTGAATCTCTTAAGAAAAACACAAAAATGATATTCATTCCGTCTTATTACATATTGTACAGTAAAATATCAATTCACACTTAAAGTTGTAAAAGAAAATAATATACAATCAAACTTCATTCGAGGATTAGAGATTTCGAAGGTTAAATACTTAAATAAATATACGATTTAAATACATATAAGATTACCTGCGACGGGATCTTATTTTTTTAAATAATATAAGTCACAACAAAATAAATCAAAAGAAAGAACTGCTTCGAAATCTATGCACAATTAACAAAGGTATCACACTCTATCTCTATTTTACAGTGTACCTGTTTTGAATATCCAATCAAGCGAAAATTAAAATGATCGATAACGATACTCTATTGGTGTGACGTCACATCATGTACCATAAAAGCGAGTCAGTATCAACGGCAATCAGATTTACTTGAAAAACAACAAACTTTCGGTTTTTAAAACTCACATTCAGATGGATAAATTGTTGAACTGTGCATCAAACTTTCTAGGCTGAATCAAAAACTGCGTACTCGCAATTATGGTAATGAAGTTATCAGTTTTTCGGACTATGTGGTTTGGACTTCCAAATCACCTTCGACATATCCATGGTATTCGAGATACCTAAGTTCAACTGTACTTTTATATGTTGAAACATTTCTTACCAGACTCTCCGTAATCATAAAGGAGCTTGAACTTCACAGACGTCGAACCATAGCGGTTTATTGTTCGAATCTCGTATTCACCTTGGAGATAATGACGGCCCGGGAAATGGGCTCGACGAATTAACGGATATTCACTAATTATTGTCCAAGGGACGACTGGAGTTATTTCCACACCAAGGTGATAAAGTTTAATTTCATCGGTGAGGGTTGGATCGGTCTGATAGAAGTCGACCTTTGCTGTGTCATAATCCAGGCAACAGACCTCGCAGCTTCGGCCAAGATTGAGGGATTTATTTGGATAGTTGACAGTAATCAAAGGGAGAACTGAAAGTACAGGTATTTTAAAATAGGATACAAAAAATAAAATGTAATCATTTATGTAAGAAAAAATTGATTTAAAAAGCTCGAATAATGTTAGATAAAAGACCATGCATAGCTTACGCGGGTAATTTGACGGTTGCTGCGTATGGAAACATGGGTCTTTAAAGATCTCATCCTTTTAATAAAAAGAAAAATCAAAATAAAATTATGCTAATGAATGAAAAAAAAACCTTTTATGATGTTTATGATAGATAAACATTATATGTAACAAAAATTCCCCATTTACAGTAAGGTAATTTTTATGACATTTGCTGTAACCCCGGGCAAAATCTAACAGATAATTACTATAGTTTTGAAAAAAAAAAAGTAGTAGAAAGCTAAAAGTGTAACACGATTTGTAAAAAAAGACTTTGTCTGTCATATTTGTTCGACCTCTGGCAAATTCTATTATTAGAGCCGGTCACTAAGTCACTGCTCAGTGTGATGAATTGTAACCGGCGTCCAAGGACGTATGGTATACATCATACAATAAGACAAAATATACTGTGATCTTCTTGCAGGAAACTAAGATACCATAGACACTTTTAAGTAGTGCAATATACAAACAATCACAACATAACTGCAACAAGAAAACATTGATGTAACCATCAATTGTCGCCCGGAAAATATATAAAATAAACAATGAAAATGAGTCTCGATTATCAAACCGCTTCGATGTGTGTGAAAAGGCATGCGTCTAATTGATGGAGACGATAGTCGCGAATATTTTGAAACTTATAATCGGATAAATATCCAACAAAAACGATACCATTTTAATTTTCAGTTCCTCGAGTAAATGTAGGCTGCATAAACAGATAAAATATAAATTGAAGTTTGACACGTGCATCATCTAAATTCAAAAAATGTACTTTATTTTCAATTTTAAAATATAAAACACGTAATGTGTAGAATACATTTTTATGCAAGAAGTAAAATTCGATGTTCTAAAAAAAAGGGACCTGTCGTTTTTCGATAGTAATTGATAAGCAATTTTATATACTAAATATGAAAAACATATATATTTTTACAGATTCACTTTATGGAAGTAAATATATTATGTATCTCGTAATTTATAAAGGGAAAGAACTTTCTGATTGACAATATCTTTTCAACGTTTAGAAAACCTTTAATTGTGAATAACTAAGAATACTCCTACCCCAATCCCCATATACCAACACTTAAACTTATATGTATACAGCAGCCCGGTCCTCCGGGCTGCAATTAAATGAAAACAATGGTATTTCAAGATAACCAGCACCAACACCTGTCGCCATTCAACGCCGACGCCCGTGACAGAAAAAAGCAGTCAGGTGTATTACCGCGATGCTTATACCTGATATCATGCATAATATAAGATTGAAAATGACGTAGGCTTATTTACGAATCGTGTTCAGCTTTAATGCGACCCATTGAAAATTGCATAAATTGCGCACGTACGCAGTTTCTCAATCTACTAGTATTTCTACAAACATTCAAATATCTTCTCTGAGTAAAGTGTCCGCCATGATAAAACTTTGAGAATTCTCAAAAAAATCTCAATTCAAGTCTTGAGAATTACTCAGCTGAGAATTTGAGAGTTTAAGGAATTTTTATTTTTCTCAAATTTTTATTATGACCGCTGAGTCTGAGAATTTTTGATTTGAGATCATTTTTCAGACTTAAGAACATTCTCAGACTTAAGTATGTTTTATGACGGCAGACCCAATCATGTGTGTCTCAATATCCTTGTGTTTTCAACATGTTTTTGTTTATTTTACAAGAAACCATTATCCCCTCACACGCCGTTATTACCCTTCATTGGACTTCAATTAAGATCATAAAAAATGTCGCCTTCTTAAACCGTCAAGACATTGGCCTCAACGTGCTTCGTCCAAACGACAGCAACGAAGTTTTACGATGGGCACTACAGCTCTTTCCTCTGTTTTTTAAATTTCTTGAATAAATTTCAATGGGAATTAATTTTGCTTTTATCAATAAATTGTAAGAATCGTCATTTTTCTGTTTCTTTTTTATTTAAAAAAACTTCATTCTTTTCTTGTAAAATTATATATTTTTTTGTTTTGATGGTTTAACTCCCATAACTGTCCATCAGGAGTACCATAAGTAATGGCATGTCAAATATACTAATACCTATACTGTCTGTAGCATTCAATATATAAGTTTACATATTTAGTTTAACTTATAAATTAGCTTATACTCAATTGTTTCAAAAGAATTAACTGGAATGTTAAGAATCAAGTTAAGATCTAACGGTAAAGAACATCGTTTTTACATGATAATATACTCGTAACACTCATATAATACGAATTAAATTTAAAGTGAACTGTGATAAATTCGATAATCTGACATTAATATTACATAGAAAATCACACAACAAATTCATGAATAAAGATATTTCATGCAACAAATCTTCAAAACTCTTATGAATTTACCTTTAAAGGAAAATCAATCGTAAACATGTGAAGAACATGCATCGCCACCGAGGTCATAAAAGTGGGAAGTATTCTAAGAACCATCTTGGTTGTGTCGACGTGCAACTCTGACTCAAAGATAGTGACAATATTGAATTTATGCGAAATAAAATGACCACGTGACATAGCTCCACTTGTCACGTGACTATCACATTGATTTTCTTTTTAATTCTCTTGTTTTATAATTTTAAACAAGACGTATTTTGTAGAAATCATTAATGAAATGTCATGAAACTATACATGATTTTGAAGAAAAAAGAATGTACCATGATCGAGAAAGCAGGACATGCAGTACATGTAGTCATTTTATGAAATTTGGAAATTTGACTTGATGAATATTTCTAACTTAGTGCTTTTTAGTAATGAAAAATTAAAAAAAAATCATTTCTTTATAAAATAATTTGATAAACCCTTTTTTGTACATTAACTCGCTCATTTTGAATTCTGAATTCTAGACAGGCTAGTTTCGAAAAACTGAGGATAATATAATTATGACTGCGGAGTTGTTTAAACTTACAACTCATAAACGCGAAAAAGATATTTAGCACCCAAGAGATTTCTCAATTAAGTCAGCCACAAATTTAAAAATAAAAAAAAACATATCTAACATATATGACACTGCTCATCCTTCACAACTGAAATGTTGGCTAAATAAATCAAACACCATGGATTGTGTAAAATTTTGACAATACCAAACATGAATATATACATGTATGTGACTTCATTTCTGCATAATTATACTTAATTTCAGTTAAAGCGATTTCGTGGTCTAGTGGTATGTCTCCCGCTTCTCATTTGAGGGATCAGGGATAGAATCTCGGACGATCGTCCCCCCCCCCTTTTTAATTTTTTTTTTCAAAAACTTTTCTCTTTTTTTAAATGAAAGTGTTCGGCATGTGAAAAGAATAATTTATGAGTTTATAAAATCATCATTACAGTGTGGTAAATATTTCATATAAAAAGAATCTTCTATACACATAATAAAGAATAAGCAATCAAATATTTATACGCATATTTACATACATGTATTTTATTTGCTTCAGTATACATGTACATTGTATACATTTAATAATTCTACAAATTCAGTCAGGGGGATCCGACGTTTTCCCTAAGCGGGGGACACGAATTCTCTAAATTAGCTTGTTTTAATTTAATTTCAGCGGAACTAGGATTGAATTCTATTTCTCAGTTTTTAAAATCTTTAAAATCTTGAATTTGAATTTAATATCACAGGTCTGACACATCCGATTTAAATATGGATATTAACTGGAAAAAAGACGTTAAATTAAATCTAACAGCAAATGTTTATAATGATAAGTGTGATGATTTGCAAGTCAGTAAACCAATTGTTAACTGGACAACTCCAAAGACTTATGTAGCAGTCTACTTCTGACACCTTCACCTGGGGTTTATATCTATCTGATGATTCGATAAAAAGAAATGTGCTTTATGTATGACTCATTAAAAGAGTCAAGCTATTGACAAACAAGTTGATAAAACAAGGAAATCTACCACCTCATTTTAGGTCAACATAAAATATTTTGTTTACTTATTCTTTGTTACAATGAGATTGTTTCAGCTTTAAAAGAGAAATAGTGATACCGTAACGAAGAATGACCTATCAAATATTTTAAGGAAAGGATTATTGAATCAGTGGAGATTTAGCACTGTTGGTTTCTTTGAAAATAATGCTATTAAGCAATTAAAATTTTATTCCTAATGTTAAAGTTCCGTATTCTAAAGAAAGGTAATTGGTTTCATCATTTGCAGACATGTTGTACCATGTCTTTAGTTTAAAACCTTAATTCTGTTAACAGGCGGAGAAAATTGCATCTCGTCTTTAAAGTGCGTACACATATGCCTAGTCAGTCTTTTTGTGCCCTAGCATGCATTTTCTTAATATATTTTTTTTATTTTAAAATCTGATTGACAAGTCCAGATTTACCAGTTTTTCTTCACAAATGAATAAGATTTATGATTAGACCAATAGTACACAATAACCTTTATTGTTTATTATGTTTATAAGTTTTTTTGAAAGATTGATCTTTATCAAGAACAATCAACATAAAATCCAAATTACAGTTAATACCATGTTTCCCGCACGTGCAGTATATAGTTAATACGGTTGATCTGATAATTAAAACATCTTGTATCAAAGGCTTAAGGTTGTTTACACTTAATGTCATTGGAAAAAGAAAGGGGAGATCATCCTGGCTCCTTCTAGTGACTGCTTCTCAATTCCTTCTAAGTCTGTAAATTTTAACAAACTTAATATAATAATTTACACTCATTTTCAATGTTTACAATCTTCTCAGTGTAACAGATATTTCCTGCAATTTCAACCATTTTCTTACAGAATATAAGGATAAAGGTACATTTTTCAAGTATATACATCAGTGTGCCATTTCCAATCTTCTTTTATGTCCTTAACTGACAAACTCATAGACGGACAAAGGAGATTTTATCCATACAGCACTTTTGCATAACAGGGGGACATTTAATTTTAAATTTTCGTTGAAAATAAAAATCAAAGAAATTTCACTGAAGTGCTTAAATTGTGAATAGATTCTGTCAGGTGAATTTCACTTTCCAAATATATTTTTGAAAATGTATTCCTGTCCGTGTCAGCATATTTAATATCCTGCCACATTAATTTTTTTTCTTGGAAGTATTGCAACTTATAAATGGAGCTGTTTATTTATGCATTATATAAAAACAGACCTTTTATATCAATATGTACCATATCAATGGCCTGTAGTTTGAAGGCTTTAGCACATGTGACTATTTTCTGCCTGGCATACAGTAATTCCTTAGCATCAGCAGTTCTAGTGGCTCCTAAATATAAAATGTATACAAAATTTTAAGAATTTTTTTTAAGTCTAACTAAAAGTTTGTTTGTTTCTATATTGATTAACGTCCCTCTAAAGAATTTTTCAATGATAATTTAATTAAATCTATAGTACTACAGTCCATACTTATGCTCCCATAGTATCCCTGAAAGCCTTACATGGGAAGTAGAAAGAACAATGATATTTTGTCTCCTGTCGGAATACAGCAAAACTCGGTTACAACAAAGTCACTGGGACCTATGATATCACTTTGTTATATCTGTATTTCTTTATATCCATAAAAAGAATTCATTAAATTCATATAGCTGGGGATCCAAGATGACTTCACTATATTCCTTAAATTCACAACATCCGTGTTCGTACTAAACAAGTTTTGCTGTACATGTGACTAAAACTTACCAATATCTGCACAATAATCATCCGA
The DNA here is from genome assembly GCA_003671525.1 of Saccostrea glomerata. Classification (NCBI taxonomy): domain Eukaryota; kingdom Metazoa; phylum Mollusca; class Bivalvia; order Ostreida; family Ostreidae; genus Saccostrea; species Saccostrea glomerata. The sequence goes on along the minus strand of PRKT01000861.1, from coordinate 108,511 downwards.
TCCGAACACGACTCCATCCAGTACGTACAGCTGCTCCTTCAGTTGGAGATCCACCGTCTTCTGAAATACGTCCCTCAGGTTCATCAGACCCAGGGCGCTCTCCACGTACGTGATCAGGTAGGGGCGGGTCTGGAGTGATCTCCCCTGTAATGCCACCTTCAGATGCTTGGTGAACTGATAAAAGGAATGGATTTATCAGCATTGCTATATGTACGTTTACATTCTTGCCAAAGTAATGGTCCTAAATAAGAATTTTTTTAGGAAGAAAACTTTTCAGTTTGTTGATTAAAAAGATTTTTCTCACTTTGAAATAACATCATTTGAGAGTTTATCACGTACAGTCTAGCTAATTTTAAAAATGCAAGATGAAGGGAATTATATGCATCCTTTAACATTGACTAACATATAATGTAAATATATGCAACTTTTTATCAATGTGGGGCATACTAAGGTGATCAAACAATAACACATCAACACAAAAAAGAATCAGAACCTTTGTACCATGTCAATGTCCTGTGTTCTCTCAACCTTAGGCAGCATGAGGGCGTGGGGCATTCTCTTAGCCTTCATAACTTCTAACAAGTCACCCTCCATTAGTCCGCTGGTGACCGAGTTAACTCGCACGATACACTCCGTTCGGCCAAAGTCAATCTGGTCCAGGGCTTCTCTTATTGTGGAACGAGCTTCCTCCTAAAAGTTCAGCACAATATAAATGTATTCAAAAAAAATTTAAATATGAAAAAAATTACTGTTTATTTGTATTATATAAATACATGTAATTATTTAATGCTCCATATGTCATTGTTCCATTTTTCTTATTTTCAATAACATATCATAACATTAAATGATGTTTTCTTTAAATACAATATAAATGACCAAATCTTGATCTAGATAGTATATCAAAATGCAAATTGGATTTTCAACGATATATCTGTCATTTACATCAAACTGTGAGTGAAAGATTTTTAAATTAAAAAAAAAAAAATAAATTCCATTCATTTCACAGATATCATCGTCAATAAGTCATTTTTGATTCCTTTAGTATTTTACCTTTTTATTTGCTGCCACACCATCTTCACAGTCCAAGACAGCACAGTCCAAATCAAGGGAGGTAACTTTCTGAATTTTTTTCTGATCATTGCCTGGTACATACATCACAGCCCTACGAGGGGTATAGGGCTTTGATTGTGAATTTGTTTGGCCTCCGTACACACTGGCAACTTTGAAAATTATGAAAAGAAAAAACACAATCAAATATTACATATCATTTAAAGGAAATTAAATTATTCTTTAACTAATTAACGTTAAAAGTACTCCTTCTCCAGAGCAAAATGATCAAAGCAAAGGATCAGTAATATTGCCTTAAGAAATCCATAAAGTTTGATAATTATATTTAGATTAAAGCTGAGACCTAAAATGTAAAAACAAACCAATATCGTAACAGATTTGGTCGCTTTATCTTGGTGTTGAAATCTCTTAATCATTACTGAGACATGAATGTGTCAAAACCGTTTTGAACCCGGGACCTCTAGCATTTATAATCATGTGTAACTGTCATTGACAAGCTAAAAGATTAAACTGACTAACCCATGCTACTAGCTACTAGGATGTTGCATATCTTACGCAAACAGTATTCATTAAAGCTTCAATATTCTCTCTATTCACATTTCAGAATTTGGACATTTTACAAAAGTGGACTGATGCTTGTGATATTATCATAGAGAGCTTAACCCTTAATTAGCATCTTTATACTATGTTTATCAATTATTACAAATTTTTTTTCATTAAAATGTGCTACCCTGTATGAAAAATGTTATTTTTGATGATCTACATGTACAGTGATGTACGTGTAGCATGTATTTGCTGATGAATTTTATGCAAAATCTCCTTTAGGAAAATGTCAGTAAATTTTAATTACCTTGATTCTGACGTAGTGATCTGATGTAGAGGAAACAATTAGGAATTCTACGGAGCAACTTCATAATGCAGCTTAAATTGGGCCTCAATATGGGCTAATATTTAGGCTGTAATTATGATAAGAAGAAAAAAAAATTTGATCATTAAAAATAAATTACAGAATTTTGCTTTGCATTAGTTATACATGCCCGCTTTATGTTTTGTAAATATGGCCAAAGGGCTACTATCAGGTCCAGTCCAAAGACTATTTTTACCTATGTAGCTATTTATCTGCATTTTTTGGCCAAAACACCGAACGACACAACATGGTGATTGAATACTAAATTTTTCCATACAGTCACAATGATGAATACGACAAAATTTTAGCCAAAATATGATTACTTTCTTTCTCATCAATTTTACAAAATTGTTAATTTCCCAAGTAATCATTTTTTGGTCATTTTTTTATCATATCCATCATCAGTGTGACTGTATCAAAAAATTTGTTATTCACCTGTAATGGGAAAGGAGAAAATACAGCGGACCAGACTGGGATTTGTACCCGGGCCCCCTAAAACTCCGGTCATGTGCTCTTCCAACTGAGCTATCTGGCCACCGGCAATCGAATCCGGCTGACCGCCACATTCCTCCCTCCTTAAGGTCTTTGGCCCTCCAAAGACCCCAACCCAGGCTCATCCCTGGCAGGCCTCTCACCTGTCAATTCCAGGACATGGCATGGCACCAAGTGTAACGGGAGAGGAGAAAATGCAGCGGACCAGACCAGGATTCGAACTGGGGCCCCCTGAAACTCTGGTCAGGTGCTCTACCAACTGAGCTATCTGGCCACCGGTGATCGAATCCAGCTAGCTGACCGCCACACACCATATATAGCACATTTCGGTCGTTTGGCCCAAAATTGCAAATAAAGCAGAAAGTAGGTAAAATACCTACTTTGTATTAGTTTAAATGCCTAGGTAGAAATAGTCTTGATCTGGACCTGACGATAAATTTTAGATCTATAGGGGTAACTAATATTATTCTTGTTATTAAAAGAAGATAAATATTTCGTGACAAGCCCCTGCGGATAGACTGGGGGCCATTAGAAAATTAAAAGCACTTAAAAACATGATAAAATGTTGGTGTTTATCGTTAGTTCTTTTGTAAAAGGGGATCATGGTTTAGATTGATATGATATTTGATAGACCTGGTTTAAGGTTAAAGTAAATTCGGGTTAAATGACAGCATGGAACTCGTATAAGCATGATTGTCATCTAAAACAATCATCGACATTGAAAAAGTATTTTGGTAACATTAGTCCAATCATGCTTTTCATCATTATATATTAATTTAACTTACCAATTAATCTTTTCGAATCGACGATTGTTGTCAACTCGTATATTCATACGTTTTCGGTATGGATATTAGTGCTATTTCCGATTTATAAAATACGGTGTCGGCGTGTTTTTCTTCACCGTGCTTTCGC
>PRKT01000861.1:93801-104334 GCA_003671525.1 Saccostrea glomerata | reverse complement strand
ACTACCCAACTTGAGGATGCTTCTAAGAAGTCGGGGGCGACATATTGCAAAGGTAATCAATTTTTGCTCTTCGGGCTGTTTCTCGGAGATGACTGGGGCAATCTTCCTGAAACTTTCCTCAAAAGACGATCACTGGTTGTAGTTTTGCAATGAGGACGTTCAATTTCAAAATGATTACCGTTGTCATGGAAACCTGCGAAAAGCGAAAACTTTTCCGAGAGTTTTCTCTCTGGTCCCTTGAACATTCATCATGAAACTTTATTGTTTAATTAGTATTAATTTTGTAATTGTGTGATTTGCATTTAAAAATTGCAAATTGTCAATATATAGTTGCCATGAAAACTGGGGAAAAGTGAAATTTCTTTAACTTTGATTTTTAAATCAAAGTACTGAAAGGACTGATCCTAGCTTCGCTAATGGGTATTGTTTTAGTGATGAAGTGTAGTAGTGAAAAATGAAAGTTTTTGTCCAGTTCAGGGCAACATACGCTATCATTTGCAATAGCAGAATTTCTAGTTAGTTTTAGCTTGTATTTCCCATGCTGTGCATTTTTTTTTGGGGGGGGGGGGGGTCCCATATATTTCCATGTAAAACTTGGTTGGTTTGAACGTATTTTATTGTATAAATACTATACAAATGGTTTGAACACAAGTTCTAAAAACTTACTAGTTTCTCACCATACAACTGTCAATATTTATACATAGGGAAAATAAGTGAAAAGGAATATTGATGTACAAACAAGTTTGTTAAATTGAAACATACATTTGTTACATAATTATGATAAATATATAATTATATAGATATATAGAGTGTAAGTGTTAGGCAGTAATAATTAATTAAATCTTCCAGAATCTCTTATGAATTTATGAACTGACTGAAAAATATATTTATTGATTTCTATATTTTGTGACTCATCTCCCCACAGAAGTAAATGACAATTAATAATGTTCAATTTGATATTTGGTTTCGTAAGACACAGTAAATCTCTGAATAGCTTTTCACTAGCATATTGGTTCTTATTGCAGACAAAGAAAAAAAATGATATGGGTCTTCTGATGTACCACATGAACAGTTAGGACTCTCGATAATGTTTCTAAAACTTGGTATTGGATCCCTATAATTGTGGTCACGCCGTATCCCGAGGGATCATGATTTTTACAATTTAGAATCTGCATTACTCCAGGATGTTTCAACACAATTTTCAGCTTTTCTGGCCAAGTGGTTCTTGGGAGGAAGATTTTTAAAGATTTTTCCTATATATATCTATGTAGAACTTTGATTCCGTATTGTACATAGCTTGAACTTGAGAAGAAGATTTTTAAAGACTTATTCTTATATAAATTTCTCAACAACAAATCCACTTAATTAAGCTTTTATTTTGTCAAAATATTCATAAAATCAAAACCTTATTAAAAGTCATATAATATACAGGTACACACATGCAAATTAACTGTATTTAAAAAAAAACATTGTCAATTTTGTTTAAATATTGTTAGATTAAAATCTCGCCTTATTCCTACATCCACAGTAGTTTGAATATGAAAAAAATTCGAATTAATAGATAAAGCGAAAAAAAACATGGCAATGCTAGATCATGAAGCTCTTTAGGGGCCTAGTTTTCAGATCAGGAAGTCAGAGTCCAAATGGATAGCATGGTGAAGAACAGAGTCCGGCCTTTCATTTTCACTTCTACTGTTTGACCGTATTCCAGACTCTTAATCAGAACCAGCTTGCTGTCATTAGTGAAGTTGTCATTTGCTGGTCCATCGCTGCGAATGGTATCTATAACTTCACCGTCAACAAGTATCTGAAAAATGGTGTCCACCTGGGTTGCAAACAAATTGACGGAAATGAGGTACATATCAAAACGGGGCGAGGTGAAAACCCCAGAAAAGGGGTCTAAGGCTGAACCCAAGTTTTCACGTACAGCTCCATTGGCAAACGGATTACAAAATTCTTGCTCACAAGACAAATGAAATTCCTTTTGAGTAGCTGTCACTACAACCACATTGGTTTCTGCAAATACAAAACATAGAAAGTTATCAAAAATACTTACATCATATGTAACTGCTACATGTATAATCTATCTAAGTTTAAGCTTAAAAGAAAAAAAAACTATGTCTTACCATTCAAATCAAAATACTTGAACACTGCAATAGATGTTTCATTTGATACCCGCGTCGTGTTGAAAGTATAGAATTGGTTCTGTATGACGTCACCCTGATTATATCTGGCCATAAATGTGTAGGAGTTTGAGGTTCGAGTAGAAACCGACAAGGTTGAGTAGTGAATCATCTTAAAACGGCCATCAAGGTAAGAGGCGTGAATGGCCGAGTCCAGGAGACAGGTGGTCATGCTGATGACGTAATATCCGGAGCTAGACACGGTGTAATTGGTGTTCGCTGTGAACGTTTGGGCAGTGTTGATATGTACGTCATCATAAGCTAGATGTTGCCATGGGCCTCCTTGAATCACAGTGCCGTCTGGGATGCTGGCATATAAGACTTCTTGAGGAGATTCCATTAGAGCTGAAGTAAAAGATATAGATAGAGTTATTTCGACCTTATCATCAGCAGTAGAGGACTATCATCTGAATGTCTTACCCCATAACCCGGCAGACCCGATGCAGTTCGAAAACATAATAGATATCGACAGAAGCTGTAAAGCTTACAATTGTTAAATTTACATATACCTTCCTTAGAGTGTTACATGCAATTACTATCCGTCATGACCCTATAAAGTGTCTTAAAACATACTTCGCAATGAAAACAAGGTTAAAGTAGAGCCACTCTGCAGCGTGCCGTTGGCATGGACCGTCATTTCATCTCCCTTGTTCAAGGCAAGCACTATAGCATTCGCACCATCTTCAAAATGCCAGCTGTTGGCAGGCAAAATGTCATTAGTGATAGACCCCACCCTGACCCCATTCTTCCGAAGTTCCATCATGACATAGCGATGGGACTCTGTTCTAGCCGTCATGTAGAAGGAGTAGTACCCAGTCCTTTTGGCTTTGAAAATTCCTGTGTTGTTATCATAGGAGTATCCCCTATTCATTTCGATGTTGTCAAACAATATCTGGCCTGGTCCGGAGAATTGCTTGACTCTACCAGTGAATCCCTCATTCACTGAAAAAATAAAAAAAATAATATTTGATAATACGAAGTCTTCGCCACAAGATAATATAAATAACTACACTGTACATAATACAAGGAAGATCTTACACTCCACTTCTATAAAGACAGATGAGTAGGCTTTTCCATACTCTGTTGAGACTTCCAGTTCGTAGATACCCGTATCTGCAATGTTTCCTTCACATTCGACGCGTCTATATTGAATGAAATCCCTGATGCCAGTGAAGTCCGGGCCCTTGTCGCGACACCCCGGGCACGTTACGTTATAATTGATATCACCAGTCGAAGAGTGGCCACGGGGCCGTATGTTGTAGCCAACAGTAATATTTCTATATCTCGGACATTTTAAGGCACAATTTTCTTGTTTGTTGACTAATTCAAGAAGAGGAACACCTAAAAGGAAAAAAAAATGGTTTTAGAAATAAAGAATTTTTGTACTGTCTTCATTGTTTGTTGTATATGATTATTGTGTGTTTTTTGTGTGTTTATTTTAAAAGATATGTTTCTTTTTTTTAAATTGGAATTGATGAAAGAACTTACGATAATCGTTAGAAGCTGTGAAATAGCAATCCGGAGGTGTTATATAGTTCGTCTACAAAATAAAACAAGAGTTATGCCCCCTATGCTAAGAAAATTATGTATTTTTTTTTCTTCAAAAGTAGGTCAGAGGTCACAGTTGAGGTCAAATGATAAACATTTCTGTACCATGCAATGGAAAGGAAATGTCATACTGAATACCTATTTCAACTATTAACTTCTGTAAGCTACCCGCAATAGTTACGGGCAAGGCTAACGGTAAGTTTACATCAGACAGAGAGACATGCAACACAAAACAATATGTCCCAAGATTATCGCATGGGGGTATAAAAATGTATATATTACATTTTCCCATTCCCATCTATGTGAAAAATGAAATAATACCGGGTATTAAAAAGATATATTTCTGTACGACAGTGTACGTGGCTGTATTTAAAACAAGAATACAGCTTAATTTAATGCTTAAAGTTGCAAAGTATCAAAGATAGTATATTGCTTGCGAGAGCGCTTGCATAAATTGAATCAAAGTAAATAATTTGTTTACATGGAATGTAAGGATACTTTAATGAACCATAACTATCTAAATATATCACGGTACATTTGTATTATTAGTATTGTTGTAATTAAAATATCATTATTATTAAAAATAAAATCTTAAAACAACATGACATACATAAACCAAAAACAAAACATGACATTAAAACATAAATTGTATTACAATAATGCAATATAAATATTTTCAATTAATATAATAAAACTTCAAATAATTCAAATGTTCATACCACTTCTTTTGTTGATCAGTCCAGTCCAATACGAAAATTCGTAATATTACGAAAAAACGTAAGATTACGAGAAAGCGTAATATTACTAGTTATCGTAATATAAAACTTATATTACAAATTTTCATAATGTAGTTAAATTACGAATACGCGTAATATAGCAGATGTAAGAGACTATATTATGAGTTTTCGTAATCCAAGACAAATTCAAGCATTGCAAGAAATTGAGTGGCGGGTAGCAAAGTATGACGTTTAATACGGGATGTCACGGGCGATAACTTGTACGACTCTTACTGAGATTTGATTTCTGTGTATTTCAATAAGAATTGCACGAACAGTTGAATTATGAGACGAGGGTGTGATTTTTCGGGTAGACTTCGGAAGAAAAGTAGGGAGTTCGGGTGATATAGTCCAGTGCGACATGCTTAAGCGAATATTGAAATTTACTGGAAAATTGGTCTTATCCTTGGGAAAATTCCTATAAAAGAATAATAAAAGAAATTGTCTACTCACCCCTCGCTGGCGGTACTTTCTTCTTGAATTTCCATGCTTTCTGATAGGCGTAACTGACCAAACTGACCGCGTGCTATCAGTAGCCGTGGAATCTGATATATTACTGATGTCATACTTTGCTATCAACCACTCAATTTCTTGCAATTCTTGAATTTGTCTTGGATTACGAAAACTCGTAATATAGTCTCTTACAATCTGCTATATTACGCGTATTCGTAATTTAACTACATTACGAAAAATTGTAATATAAGTTTTATATTACGATAACTTGTAATATTACAAATTTTCGTATTGGACTGGACTGTTAATTAATTGTCTACTTACATATAAAGTAGACTATTTGTCTTGCATTTTTGAAAAAGTGCCACCAACATCATACAAAAACAAAATTCATTTGGTAATTTTTTTTCAAGTGAAAAAGAACATAAAACACAAAAGAATTTAAAATGTTATTTATTTGGTATATGAAATAATTTTTGAGATGTTCATTTTAATTGTTCATCCCTTGCTGGTCTCTAATTTATTCTGAATCTTGAGAAGGTATAGAGGAACCTTCAATTGTCACATTCTGTGATTCTTCTACATCTTTTATTTGTGTCCCAACAAGACATGTATCATCTTCAAAAATGTCATCTTGTGTAAAGATCTGTAGCTCTGTCTGAGTTTCATCCAATTTTGATGTCAGTGAGGCCACCTCAAGTGTATACTTCTTGAGCTGAGATTCTGTTGCCTCAAGTTTCCTTTTCAATGAAATATTTTCTTTGGTACTTTTTTCTAGTTTATAAATTGTCCACTCACCCATCGCTGGCGGTACTTTTTTTTTTTATTTCCATGCTTTCTGATAGGCTAAACTGACCAAACTGACCGCGTGCTATCAGTAGCCGTGGAATCTGATATATTACTGACGTCATGCTTTGCTACCCACCACTCAATTTCTTGCAATGCTTGAATTTGTCTTGGATTACGAAAACTCGTAATATAGTCTATTACAATCTGCTATATTACGCGTATTCGTAATTTAACTACATTACGAAAAATTGTAATATAAGTTTTATATTACGATAACTTGTAATATTACGAATTTTCGTATTGGACTGGACTGTTGATTGCTAATAGAAATTACATACCGAGTTAAAGAGCCCAGAATTATGAAACATCGAAAAGAACTTCAAACTGAACACAATGGGTATAGTTAACATGGTGACCAATGTTCAGAATAAGTTAACAACTTTTCTTACCACCTTTATATATAATAGACAGATTGACCACGTGACAATAACTGATCAATCATTTTCCTTGTTGTATAAAATTGATTTAATCAATTATTTTTTTTTAAAGCAGACTTACTCATTTCGATAGAAAAGAGCTTTCATTTCTATTTCTTTTGGAAAGGACTTCTCACTACAGAAAACAACTTAAATGTCATTTCTTTTGGAAAAGGACATATAACTACAGAAAACAGCTTAAATGTCATTTCTTTTGGGAAAGGACATTTAACTACATGTACATGTTTTCATCAATCGTAAAAACCGTATGGATAAATTGAGCTCAAAGGCATTTGAGAACTTCATTCTGACTAACTTGAAACAAGTGTATACTGTAATTTGAGAATCTCTGTCCCTCGCTAAAAGTAGGACACAATTCACTGTAAATAAGTCAAATTTTCCTCAAATTCAATTTTTCTGAAACTTTGATGTTTTGCTCTAGAATACAAAATCTCTCTTTATATTTGATATAAAAGAAATTCAAACACCCTTTTTTGCCCACATAATCTGAAATATTGCCTATCAGACCCCTGTAAGAAGATTTTGATGTCAGACATTCGACTTAAGAATGAGCCTTATTTTAGAATTATCAGTTGATCTATTGTACAAATGTATAATACTTTTTATAAAGATAACCTTTTTGTTACTGTAAATCAGTAAGTTATATTGATACTGGAAAGTTTAAGTAAAATATTAAGTGAAAATAGAACATACGTAGCTTCGGAATTAAAAATTCATATGTAAATATCCGACAGTTTTCTTAAGAGAAAATGTATGATTCAATTTTTACAAAAAATACACTAAATTGTTCAAATGAATCCTTAAATAAAATGTGTAAAAATAAAGAAAATTAAACCATTGGTTTCAGATATTTTGGCGATTAAAAAAATTCAATAATGAAAAATACTAAACGATTCTGTAATATTCTGTAACAATATTTGACCTTTGTCCTTTTGATATGTCCTTGACCTGTGTAGTACATAAAATATGGAGGACTCCTTATACATGTGTTCAAATATCAACCCTCTACTATATATGAAACAAAAGTCACACTGCATTTCATAACATACCGATATACATGCTTGTTCATTGCACTTAGCGTAAAGAAATTCCAAAATGCAAGCTCCTAAGTGACCAATATATAACATTCTCTGATTTTTACAAAATATTACGCAAAAATGCCAAAACTTATCATTTTTTTTCAGGGATCATTCATTATTGTCAATCAAGTAATTTAATTCATTATTTCTCCAATATTTTTGAAGAAATGGGTTAAAATAGAATCCACGGGTGTTTTGTCCTACCTTAAGAAAAGAAGAAGAGTAGGTGCAGATCTAGAAGGGGTATAAGGAGGACAATTTAAGAAGGACAGACGGTGCCATAGGGAGTTATGGTATAAAATTTGATTGCAAAGGCTTCTTGAGATATATCCTGTGAATAAAAGTTTAGAAACGAATAAAATTATTGAATTTACGACTTTAACATTTGACGTTTTTGCCTTAAAATGTATAGGGGTCTACAGCAATCCATTGTATTTGTGGTATAAAACGTCAAGCGAAATGCATAGTCTTCTCTAGATATTGCGCGGAAACAAATGTGTTAAAAGACAAAATTCTAATTTATGACATTTATCCCTTAGTCATAGGGAATGGAGTTTTAAAATGTCACTGCAAAAGCTCAAAGGCTTGTCGCGATATTGAAACGAAAGTGTTATGTTAGACAGATAGAACTATACATGCAGACAGACGGACAGACAGTTAGACAGACGGACAGACCTAAGTTTTCATCTAAAATGTTAACTTCAAAAAGCTAAACATTTTATTTCTTTCCAGTTACAAAAACATAAAATGTTACCAGAAAAACACACAATATTGTTTGTATCCTAGAGAAGATCAGGCCCAGGAATTATTATAAAAATGACTCTTTACAAGTCAAATATTATATTATATCAATCTTGAACATGTCAATTAAGCCATTATTGAAACTAAATATCTAAATTTGCTGATACAAATTGTTTACTATATACTTATTATGAAATATCAGTTCTATTTATTTATTTTTTACTATTATATAGATTTTAACAACAGTTTATTATATATACATTAACATGTATATATGAGTTTGACCTACTTAAAAATATTTTCAGTCATATATGGCGTGTGTTACAACGCGAAATGTAATAACAACGCAAAATGTAATTAACAGGGTTTATTACATTTTGTAATAAATACATAGGGTGAGGTGTTTAATTCGTAAATTTATTATTGTATTACTATTGGCATACAGAAACAATCCATTTCATTATTGGATGGAAAGAAAGAGAGAGAGGGAAATTTTTATTTTTCCCTGTCTGCAATGCTGGTGATTTGCATTAAATCACACTGGTCAATACCCATCGAATCAACCCTGCCCACAAATATACGTGTCTTATTTGCAACACCTATAATTTGAATACATTTCTTAAACTGATTCTATATACATGTAGCTAATCAAATCTACATGTATACATTATGAAATTTATTAATTGTAAGGAATTGTACATATCAACTTTTTTTCCTTTTGCTTTCTTTTCTTTTCATCGGCCACTTCTCTTTTGAAAAATTTACTCAATCTGACTGACCAAAAAGTTTGTTATTACATTTGTGTTCTTGGCCTTTGCTTAATCTCGACGCGAATGTAACAACGCAAAATGTAATAATTCAAAAATTGAGTTATTACATTTTCTGGCATTGATCTCGACGCAACATGTAACAACGCGAAATGTAATAATTCTTTAAAGGTATGTTGTTACATTTTGCGTTATTACATTCTGTGTTGATTTTGACGCAAAATGTAATAATGCAAAATGTAATAAGGCAGGTTATTACATTTTGCATTGTTATTGCATTTCGCGTTGTAACAGGCGTGTTTTTGTTAAGTTCAGAATAACTAAAATGAAAAAAATTCTTTCTGTTTGTCTTGTTACTTCATAAAAATAATTTGGATTTTCCTGTAAATTACACAATTTCAATCAATGCGTTTCATAGATATTTGAGATTTCAAACATTACTAAAATCTGATTTTTCGACTCCGCAATAAATATCAATAAATATCAGACACAGGGTCTTTTTAACTATAGAAACATGGGGATATTTAAGTTTAGAATCGGAGAAAAAATGAACAAAAATTGCAAATATCATGTAAGTCTACACTTAAAATCGTATTCTAGCTTATTTGACATAATTTTTGAAAAGTGAATATTATGGCCTTTTGCAATATTTCACAGATGTATGTCTTCGGATAGGGCTTTCCGTAGTATGCAAACAATTTTGATCTTGAACTAGGAGTCAAGTCCTATCTTTTGGGTTGCAATATGTTTCATTTCTTGACTTTGGAGTTTGACATACATTTGACTTTTGAGAAACTTCATTCTCCGCCAAAATCTGTCATAAGGGGTCATCGGTGTTTCACAAAGCAGCTTTTTAATTTTTTTAAATTCTATTTAATGTAGATTTTGACAACAGTCTAAGAATATTTTTAGTGGAATTCGATATGCATATCACATCTGCAATAATTATTGGTTATGTTGTTTTCGGATCAAGAAATTAAAGAAGAGGTTATTTAAAATTATAATGCATGGTATTGCTTAACAAATTTTTGTGTGTTTTTTTGTGTGTGTGTTTGCTTTTAAAGAGTCTCAATTTAATGAAACTATCTATAATTATTAATTATATTTAATTGGAATTCAGGGTCATTGTGCAGCGAGGGATATTTATTGTGTAATGATATATCTGTATTTCAAAAAACAAATGAGTGATAAAAATGATAGGAGAAAAAGCGAATTAGAATGAAACACAAAAAGTGGTAGAGTGAAGTTAAAAATAAAAGTCAATAAAAATAATCAAAATAAAATAATGAAAAAAGGCGTATTAAAGTTGTTTTTCGTTTTTTTTTCTGTAATCAGATAGATATAATAACTTTTGACACGGAAAAGTACATACTTAATAACTGTGGATCAATATGCTTAGATTGCAATAAAAATAGTCCAAAGGTATTAATAAAGTTGGTACTTTTTGAATTGTATTAAGATAAATGTAATGAAAACAGATGTGAAAATCATTTAATTGTAACAACTAGTCGGGAAAACAGATAAATTGAGATTAGGGTTTCCTATTAAATTGAATATATTTATCAGTGAACATTAAAAATATCATACAACTTTAAGTAATAAAATAAAAGTACATCCGGGACGCGAAAACAAGGATTAACGTGACATTTATTATCATTTTATTTTAACTTGTTTTTTTTTTTTTGGGGGGGGGGGGTTTG
>PRKT01000861.1:63055-93417 GCA_003671525.1 Saccostrea glomerata | reverse complement strand
TCAAAAAAACTTATAAACATAATAAACAATAAAGGTTATTGTGTACTATTGGTCTAATCATAAATCTTATTCATTTGTGAAGAAAAACTGGTAAATCTGGACTTGTCAATCAGATTTTAAAATAAAAAAAATATATTAAGAAAATGCATGCTAGGGCACAAAAAGACTGACTAGGCATATGTGTAAGCACTTTTAAGACGAGATGCAATTTTCTCCGCCTGTTAACAGAATTAAGGTTTTAAACTAAAGACATGGTACAACATGTCTGCAAATGATGAAACCAATTACCTTTCTTAAGAATACGGAACTTTAACATTAGGAATAAAATGTTTAATTGCTTAATAGCATTATTTTCCAAGAAACCTACAGTGCTAAATCTCCACTGATTCAATAATCCTTTCCTTAAAATATTTGATATGTCATTCTTCGTTACGGTAGCACTATTTCACTTTTAAAGCTGAAACAATCTCCTTGTAACAAAGAATAAGTAAAAAAAATATTTTATGTTGACCTAAAATGAGGTGGTAGATTTCCTTGTTTTATCAACTTGTGTGTCAATAGCTTGACTCTTTTAATGAGTCATACATAAAGCACATTTCTTTTTATCGAATCATCAGATAGATATAAACGCCAGGTGAAGGTGTCAAAAGTAGACTGCTACATAAGTCTTTGGAGTTGTCCCGTTAACAATTGGTTTATTGACTTGCAAATCATCACACTTATCATAATAAACATTTGCTGTTAGATTTAATTTAACGTCTTTTTTCCAGTTAATATCCATAATGATATTTAAATCGGATGTGTCAGACCTGTGATATCTTTAAATTCAAATTCAAGATTTTAAAGATTTTTAAAACTGAGAAATAGAATTCAATCCTAGTTCCACTGAAATTAAATTAAAACAAGCTAATTTAGAGAATTCGTGTCTTCCGCTTAGGGAAAACGTCGGATCCCCCTGACTGAATTTGTAGAATTATTAAATGTATATTATGTACATGTACTGTAAATCACTTTTTATTCGCGAGAACGTTATTTTCGCGTATTTACGCGAGACGATATGCTCGCGAAAATTTCATTCTCGCATATAATAAAATTCCTTAGGATAATACAGAGCAATAACCACTATTCGCGAACATTTTGCCTCGCTAATAAAGAGTCAATGTCTATCTCGCGAAAATAAGGTTTCGCGAAAATTAAGTGATATACAGTATACTGAAGCAAATAAAATACATGTATGTAAATATGCTTATAAAGATTTGATTGCTTATTCTTTATTATGTGTATAGAAGATTCTTTTTATATGGAATATTTACCACACTGTAATGATGATTTTATAAACTCATAAATTATTCTTTTATCATGCTAAATACTATCATTTAAAAAAAAGAGAAAAGTTTTTGTAAAAAAAAAAAAATTAAAAAGGGGGGGGGGGCGATCGTCCGAGATTCGATCCCGGGACCTCTCAAATGAGAAGCGGGAGACATACCACTAGACCACGAAATCGCTTTAACTGAAACTAAGTATAATTATGCAGAAGTGAAGTCACATACATGTAATATATTCATGTTTGGTATTGTCAAAATTTACACAATCCATGGTGTTTGATTTATTTATTCTTTATCAAACAGTTCTAATAGATGTAATAAGAACATTAAGTCCGCCGAGAACCTGTTTTATACGCAATAACTCTCCGCATGCCCCTGTGCTAAAAATAGCGACATGTAATACTATAAATACTAATAAAACAAACGGGGAGGGGCACTTTGAGAGGAGTGAGAGAGTTCCTAGGGAGTTTTGGTATAAAATTACATTGCGTAAGCTCAAAATCTTCTTGAAATATCGCCCGGAAATGATAGTGTTACACACAGACAGAATGTATATATTAACGACCTTAAACTTTAATCTTTTGACCTCAAAATCAAAAGGGGTCTTCCTTAGGCCACAGGGAGTTGTTATATAAAATTTCATTGCAATACCTCAAATTTTTCTAGAGATTTCGTGTGGAAACGAAAGTATTATAACAGATAGAATTTGCTTATTTATGACCTTGACCTTTGACCTTTTGACCTCAAAATCAATCGGGGTCTTCCATAGGCCACAGGGAGTTGCTATGCTAAATTTCATTTCAAAAGCTTAAAGGGTTCTCGAGATATCGTGTGGAAATGAAAGCGTTACAGACAGTCAGAAAGACGGACGGACGGACAGACAAACCCAAATTAATATCCCCCACTTTTCAAGCGGGGGACAATGATGAACTCTATTCAAACAAAAACAATGTTGTTACATTATCAGCTTTGACCAGTACATTTTGCGGTGTAATCTTCTGAATCATTACTTTTGATTTTTTGAATAAAGAGTGGTGAAAATTTTATTTGCCTGTTGGAGTTTTATGAAGAGATTTACTTTTACATTCGACAGTTGACTTTTACATTTTAAGTAAAGGAGTTGGTCTATGTATAAATTGTAAAAGTCAGTCGTCGACTGTAAAAGTAAGTCTCTTCATAAAACTCCGTTAGCCGCTTAATTCAATATTTTGAACATGCCTGTGATACGTCCTTTTCATTTTTTGCCAAAACTTTTTAATATTTTGGGGTTTGGTTTTCATATTTTTAAGGTATCATTATTGAGGAAAGTTCTTTTATTTGAGTAATAACATTTTTATCTCTTGACTTCGGAGTTTGACTTGTAATTGAGAAAGTTAGATATTTTCAACAGAAGCTGCCATACGAGGGCATTAGTGTTTCACAGACACATCTTGCTTTATGCTGTAATTAAATATTATTACAATTCACCAGCACTTGCAATAATTATCATGTTGTTTCTTTGACCGAACTTCAGTAATATAAATTTAAAATAAATATAAAAGTCGACTGACATATAAGTTCATGTTACAACAACCTCGTTGTATTATATACGAAATTCGTACAGTGTAGGGGCGTCATCATGGCTTTATTAATAAATGCATAATCAAGCTATCGTTTGGTCATATATTGACCGACATAGTTTTTATAAATTGAACAATTGTTTCATCCATGTTTTCATACTAAATTTGATTATCTATAACTGTAAATACCGGATAAAAATACTCAATAATGTCCAGGGTGAGTGTGACCGGAGGACTGGATGGACACTCAAAGAAAAAACCTAGTTCATTTAGCTAGTGTGCCTCTTATAAGCGTTTGTCGAGATGAGTTAATAATATTTCTGTTTACTGGCTAGGATAATGAGTAGTGGACTGTTGAGGTATAGATACTCATAGTGAGAATTTCTTATAAATTCTAGATTCACTAATCTCATCTAGTAATTAATATACCCAATGCGTAGAAAATCTACTTTTCATGTCATGATTGTTTGGACAGTAAATTTACTAGTCTCCATTGTTACTTCTAGTTATTTGTTTCAGTGAGGGGATGCTTAGTCCTCCTAGGCAGCCGATCCCATCTTATCCAGTGGACTGTGCTTTATGCCCCAGCGGCCCCCAGACTTGTCTTGTTTGTAATTTGTTTCGCTTAATCAATCCCGATGCTTTTTCTTTTGCATTCTGCAATTAAAGCTTAAAACATATCATTGTAATGAGAATATTTTCGGTCAAAAAGAATTGAACATTTAAAGTGAGTTTCATTTTAATCACTCAAAACATTATTAGTGGTACTTGAGGTAAAGTTTATAATTAAGTCGTCATAGTTCGTGTAGTTATGAGAAAAAAAATACATGTAATTAATGAATATAATGAAAAACATAAATGAGAGGCATATGTATTTGTGTACGAAGTACTCGGGTATAACAATAACGTACAATGAGAAAAGAAAGGATGGGATGGTGACATGTAAGTTGTGGAGGATAGGCAGTATCGTACATGTTAGATATGTTTTTATTTAATTTTTAAATTTGTGGTTGACTTAACTCAGAAATCTCCCAGGTGCTATATTTTTTTTCGCGTTTATGGGTTGTAAGTTTAAACAATACCGAAGTCATGTAATATATTATCCTCAGTTTTGAAACTAGCTAATCTAGCTAGAATTCAGAATTCAAAATGATTGAGATAATGTACAAAAAAAGGTTTATCAAATTAAATAATAAAGAGAGATTTTTAAAAAAATAAATTTCTCATTACCAATAAAAGGACTAAGTTAGAAATAGTCAACAAGTCAAATTTCTCAGTTTCTTACAATGACTACATGTACAGCGTGTCTTTCTAGACCATGGTACATTCTTCTTTAAAATCAAGGATAGTTTCATGTCATTCATTAATGATTTCTACAAAATACGTCTTGTTTAAAATCATTTAACAAGAAAATTAAAAAAAAAAATCAATGTGAGAATCACGTCACAAGTGGAGCTATATCACGTGGTCATTATATTTTGCATAAATTCAATAATTGTCACTTACTTTGAGTCAGACTTGCACGTCGACACAACCAAGATGGTTCTCAGAATACTTCCCACTTTTATGTCCTCGGTGGCGATGCATGTTCTTCACATGTTCACGATTGATTTTCCTTTAAAGGTAAATTCATAAGATTTTTGAAGATTTGTTACATGAAATATCTTTATTCATGAATTTATTGTGTGATTTTCTATGTAATAATAATGTTAGATTATCGAATTTATCACAGTTCACTTTAAATTCGTTTTATTTGAGTACTATATTATTATGTTAAAAACAATGTTCTACCGTAATATCTTAACTTGATTCTTTACATTTCAATTAATCCTTTTTAAAACAATTGAGTATAAGCTAATTCATAAGTAAAACTAAATATGTTAACTTATATATTAAATGCTACAGATGGCATAGGTACTAGTATATTTAACATGCCATTATTTTATGTACTCCTGATGGACAGCAATGGGAGTTAAAGCATCAAAACAAAAAAGAAATGATTTTATCAGAAAAGAATATAGACAAACAATTTAAAAAAAAAGAAAACATAAAAATGACGATTCTAACAATTCGTTGATAAAAGCAAAATTCATTCCCATTGAAATTTATTCAAGAAATTAAAAAATAAACAGAGGAAAGATCTATAGTGCCCATCGAAGAACTTCGTTGCTGTCGTTTGGACGAAGCACGTTGAGGCCAATGATTTGACGGTTTAAGAAGGCGACATTTTTTATGATCTTATTTGAAATCCAGTGAGGGGTAATAACGGCGGGGATAATGGTTTCTTGTAAAATAAACAAACACATGTTGAAAACAAAAGAATATATTGAGACACATATGATAGGGTTTGCCGTGATAAAACATACTTAAGTGTGAGAATGTTCTCAAGTCTGAGAATTATCTCAAATCCAAAATTCTCAGACTCAGCAGTCATGATAAAAATTTGAGAAAAATAAAAATTCCTTAAACTCTGTTTTATTTTCAAATTCAGCTGAGTAATTCTCAAGAATTGAATTGAGATTTTTTTTTCTGAGAATTCTATAAGTTTTATCATGGCGGACACTGAACTCAGAGAAGATGAGGCGAACCAAAAGATGGCAAGAAGATATTTGAATGTTTGTAGAAATACTAGTAGATTGAGAAACTGCGTACGTTCGCAATAGTAATTTATGCAATTTTCAATCGGGCGCATTTTAA
Source organism: Saccostrea glomerata (assembly GCA_003671525.1). NCBI lineage: Eukaryota > Metazoa > Mollusca > Bivalvia > Ostreida > Ostreidae > Saccostrea > Saccostrea glomerata. The sequence continues at coordinate 87,836 of PRKT01000861.1, read as the reverse complement.
GCTGAACACGTATCGTAAATAAGACTAGGCCATTTTCAATCTAATATTATGCGCGTTATGTTCTAATTCATTTCACTCAAACGAACATAAATCATTTACAATCAAAACAAGAACACTAGTCTATATAGGAAATTGAAGCCCTTGTTTGCCAGTATTTATTAGACGTATACATTTACAAAACACAAGTCTTCAATGGTACCGATTCTCTACCTTCCTTCTACAATATATCAAAAATATAATTAATCACACATAACAGTACAAAATGCATTTTAACACAATGCTTTTATATGTCCTCAATTCACTGATTAAAAACGTAATATAATGCATGTATGAACACAATTATGCTTCTTCCCTCCCGCCCAGGAAAAACAACATCGATTTATGTTGAAAAAACTATGGAAACCTGTAAGTCCGCAGCAATTGCGAGGTAAACAAAATGAATGGCGGACTCAATCTCACAAACTTACGTACGTATCATATATTATAATGTACAATTAATCGACTAGTTTAAGTAAAACCTATGCAAAAAAAATATAAGTTAGAACTATCTGTAAACACATTTCGACTATATGTAGCTAATATGTACCATTACACAACAATTTTACATTTATATCAAAGAACTGGGTACGGTATGTATAACGAGGCGGCCCTGTCTCTAAATTTGATTGAAGTTTTTTACAAACATGCCCACAATGTGTCCTTTCAAAATCATTTTATTTTTTGGAATTATCTCATACCGTTTTTCCGCCAGAGGTTTGGGAAAATGGTGCATTTTTTTCAATAATTACAACTTTTGACGTAACGACGTCATCACGACGTTACTGATTTTAACGTTACGTATTTACTTAATCCTGCAAATATTACAGTAAACCATTTTGAACTATCTTTCAATTCATCATACTTCGTTGATAGTTTGAAATAGTTTAATAATTCTCAGAAATATATAATTTTTTGACAAACGATAGTACCAAACACGCTAATCTACGAAACTTACTTCACCCAGATGAAATGAGGTGAGTACTTAAAAAATTGAACGTATAGTTTATGAAGTTGTCAATTTCTTTTGGCAATGAAAAAGCTATCAACAGAACTTCCCCTTTCATTCCAACAAATGACGGCGCTATAAGTGTTGGGTCTTTTTTATGAACATACATGTATTAATTACTCCCTATTTCGGGGTTTTATATATATGATATGCCTCTTTCAATTTTCTTTGATTTTAGATTTTTACCCTCGGTTGAAAAGTGGGAGGGTATATAGTGATCGGGGTGTCCGTCCGTCTGTTACGCTTTGGGGGTACCTCTCTTTTATGTTTTGCCGTTAGAAACCCAAAACATGTGTCGGATCAAAAAGTAAAATTAAAGGTGCAAAATGGAAATATGTTATTATAAGATTTCTGTGTAAGTTTTATTGAATTTCATTCAGTGGTATAATAAGATATGCGGATAACAGATGGGTACCCTTAAAGCGTAACAGACAGACAGACGGGTGGACATATCGATTACAACAACCCTCCTTATTTTCGAGCGGGAGGTAAAAAACACGAACTTCCGGGAAGAGATCCCAGAATTTAGTAGTACAATGTAGTAGTACTGTCTAACAGGCATGATTTTCTCGACTTGTAGAAATAATTATTATACTATATTGAAATGTTATGTATATGATTTACATAGTTTATCCACCTCAGCTATAGAAGTCTGTGCGTTTTGTTTTCTAAGCAATGCGCAGTCACTTGCATTGATGCCGGCTGTCAACGATCGACCAACGGTCAAAGTTGAGAGGAGATTAACAGAAAATAGGAAAGGACTGTCTCTAGTTTGAAATTAAATTCTTGATATAAATTTGTTCATTGGTAGCCATGATTGTACTCCCCCCACACACACACACACTTCTATATATTTTTCTATTTAAATGAAGTAAAATACAAATACATATAATCGAAATGCAGAATAACAAAACACTTAATCTTAAAATATCAAAACTTAGTTCAAGTCCCTTTTCTTATTTAACCTTTTTATAAGCTACATATTGAGGCACATTTGCAGGTACAGGTATGTTATTAATATACGGAAACAAATGTTATTTTGGGTCGTGTGTGCACTGTCACTACGGCGCGCATTTTTTTTTTTACAGAGTTAGGTTTGTCGTTCCCGAATTACCTTTGAAAGCTAGATTAGGTTGGTTTTTTTTTTCTTGAAAGTTGTTTCAATAAAAAATTATTTTAAAATATATACCTCACAAACAGCTGACATGTATTACGTCATTTACGTGACTAGACATCTACTGAGACAAAAACTGCTTAAACATAGACATTTGTTCTTGTAGTATAAACGATAAAATACTTTTCATATTTTTTCGGAACGAATAATCATCACAGACGGAAGTTGACATCTTTAAAATTCTGATCTGATGTGTACCATTTTCACTACAGTGATATGGACTGGACACCACTCCCCACCTTCCCAGCCCTTATGAATGTCATTTGTATCAATATTTATATCCTATGACATATTTAATGTATTATTAGATGGATAATTTGGTTGAAATTCTTTTAAATCCTAACAATGTTTTGTCTGATACATTCGTTTTAACACATATAATTTTTAAAAGGTAATTTAATATCTTATAAATGACTTAATTAGTTTCTGAAAAAGTCCTAATCGAGCTAAATATATCGATTGTATGCAGCGGAAGTTGACAGGCATGTCTCTTGTCAAAAAATTATGCATGATTATGTTTGTTTTTATTTCTTAAATATACAGCGGATTCACATATATTAAAACTGCCTTCACTTGTCTGTGTAAAGAAAAATGTTAATTGCTATTCGGAACTGTTAATCTATATTCAGACACAAATAAATAGTTGATTACATCATGTTTCTTTTTAAAATTGCATAGAAATTGCCGAAAACACTCACAACTGTAGCAATACAAAATTTTTCAAATTAATATTATTTCATTATCTAAACTCGATCCTTATACATTACAGTTGCGGGTCCAGGAATTTAACAACGAGGGAGGGGGTTGTATTGAGGGCAGGGTGTCTGAAGCAGCGTTAAAGCCTCATTGGGGTTTGGAGCGGGGTGTCTGAAGCAGCGTTAAAGCCTCATGGGGGTCGGGAGCACAATCCTGGTAGGGTCCGGGGAACAAACATCTGCTATAATATGTGCTCCCCCCCCTTTGATTTAGAAAACCAATCGTCACCTTGCAGGAATTTTAGAATACATTGCCATGGCGGTAAAAAAGTATTTCGGAATACTTCATACCATACGTGTAGATCTACTGATAAGTTTGTGTATAATGCTGGTAACAAAAAAAAAATAACTACATGCTTGTTTTACAAAATACAAGTAAATTTTTAAAAATCAAACGGCGGATTGGGAGGGGGGCGAGACGCAACGGCCCCGGATCCGCCTTTGAATTGCATGTTTAATTTAAACCTGTCTTGAAAACACTGATGTCAACATTCACCATGATAAATATATAATCTAAATCATATTTTAAAAATTTAAAAAAGCTGCATAGTAATTTTCAATAAAACGTCAAAAAAATCTCTTCTTGAACATAAATTCAATATCACATACGTCCAATATGAAGGAGACGCTCGTTTTAATAAGAGGTACATGTATGAATGTAAACTTATGTCCTTTGACTGTTTTTCACTGTATATATTGATTGAAAATTTATCATATTATTTAAGAAATAAGGTATCATTTTTAAACATCTATCGGGATATAAATACGGGTCGGTCACGAGATTAAATTCCATAAAGCCCGAAGGGCGAATTTAATCTCGTACCGACCCGTATTTATAGCCCGATAGATGTTTTAAAATGATACCTTATTACTTATATTTACATTTGAGACTTATGCATACTTTATATTTGCCTGATTGTGACTTTTAACGTGTGAAATGCGTTATTTTTCAAACCCAACGGCATGTATGTAATCCACTGAACGCGTGTCGACCCTTTATGACGTCACAGAGAAATTACGTCGAACGTTTATCTTTACGCACATCTATGACCTCTTGACCCCGTACCTGTATTTATACAGTTATAGATACGCATTGCTTTCAGTAGTGTTATATAAAGGAAAACATTTGCAAATGTAAATATTATTTTATTAGAGAAGACTGAAGAATTTGGTTATTCAACATATACCGGCTCATTGTGACGTCATGTTTTTAATGTATTGCGTCATTGATTTCCATGCAATGTCCCTTGATAAATTTTACGAAGAAAAGTTTAGGTGGTTTTCTTATCATTCAGATACAGATTTAAACAATAAATTTCTGTAAAAGTATAGAGTAGATGATAACACATTCAGATTCAGACTTCAACATTTAATTTCTTTAAAAGTATATATTTTAATGAGGAGGAAAAGTCACATCTATCCAAAAACGAAGTATTTTCAACTACAGTAATGTTTTTCTTAAAAACGGACGTGGCCGCACTTTTGTACAGTTATTTTTTCTCTTGCATATTAGTTACCAAAGTATACTTGTTCTTTCTGCAAAGTTTCGCATATGTACTCGGATGCGGCCACATCGAAATATTAACTTGAAGAGGAGCAAAACGTGCAAAAGAGGTGATTTCCGGAATATTTGACCGGTTTTGAACGTTATATACATAAAAGGTCACGTGAGTCGAAGAAAATTGATACCAATTTTTCACAAAGGGGAACCTTAACAATAAATTGACACAGTTCAAAAAATGTTATCATGCGTTTAATTTTTGCCGATTTTACAGGGCCGCCTCGTTATACATACCGTACCCAGTTCTTTTACATAAAATTATCTAGAGTGACTAAGCAAATTGTTTCCCATCTTTGACAATTAATCTGTTGTGTACAATACTTTTAATTTTCTTGTCATGAAAAGAATTACTTTCTTTATTAAACAAAATACTAGTAAAATGTTGAAGTAAGTAAGAGGGTGGGTGGGTGTGAATGTCGCAAAACAAAGCCTTCGAATGAGTTAAAATCGTGATTAAAGTGAATACCTGTTCACCTGTTCAACAGGTATCGACCTTTTAATACTGACTAATAGCTACTGTCGCTATCATTAAACAAAAATACGTGTTCCTAGTACATATGATGAATTAATATATCAGCTAAAAGCATCGGGTAATACACCTGACTACTTTTTGTCACGGGTGTCGGCGTTGAATGGGGACGCTTGTTCGTGCTGTTAAACTTGCATTACCTTTGTTTTCATTTTATTACAGTTATGTTGTGTTTGTTAGTTTGTATATTGCACTACTTAAAAGTGTCTTTGGTATCTTAGTTTTCTGCACTGGAAAAAGTACGCATTATGTTTTGTCCTACTGGGTGATGTATAGCATACATTCGTGTACGCCGTTTACAATTCATCACAGTTAGCAGTAACTAAGTGACCGTCTCTATTCATAGGGGTCTGTAGAATTTTCAAGAGGTCGATCAAATAGGCAGACTAAGTCTTTTTGCGGCTATTAGATCTCTGCTACTTTTTTCAAAACTGTAGTTTCTGTCTGTTAATTTTTTCACGGGGTTACTGTCACTGGCATAAATTAAAATTATCTAACTGTAAATGGGATATTTCTGTAACATAAAATGTTTATCTATCATAAAAGTTTTTTTTTTTTTGATTCCTTAACATAATTTTATTTTATGATTTTTTCAAAGTAATACTCTTCTTAACTTTTAACTGATTTTTTTTTATTAAAAGGATGAGATATTTAAAGACCCTTGTTTCCATACGCAGCAACCGTCAAATTATCCACGTAAGCTGTGCATGTTCTTTTATCTCTAAGATTATTCGAAACTTTTTTTTAATAAATTTTTTCTTACATTTCATTTTATTTTGTATCCTGTTTAATTATACCTGTAATTTTAGTGCTTCCATTGATTACTGTGAACTATCCAAACAAATCCCTCAATCTTGGCCGGAGCTGCGAAGTCTGCTGCCTGAGAGATGACACAGCAAACGTCGACTTCTATCAGACCGACCCAACACTCACCGATGAAATTAAACTTTATCGCTTTGGCGAAGAAGAAGCTCCAATTCCTTTCACTATAATTAGTGAATATCCGTTAATTCGTCGAGCCCATTTCAAGTTGCGTGACTACCCCCAAGGCGACTACGAGATTCGAACAATAAACCGCTATGGTTCGACGTCTGTGAAGTTTAAGGTCCTTTATGATTCCTCAGGTAAGAGATGTTTTTACATACAAAAGTACAGTTGAACTTTGGTATTTCGAACTCCCATATCCCGAATACCATGGGTATGTCGAATTGATTTTGTAGTCCAAACAATCTTCTTTAAGTATTTAACCTTCGAAATCTCGAATCGTCGAATATCGAATAGTCCCATCAGGTTGTAGTTAGCGTAAGAGATAAAATGAAAATAATACTCTAAACATAGAGAATGATCTTTAATACTTTGGTTAACAGTCATAGTTTTTGTAAATTTTTCATGTTTTTTTTATTTTAATACAGAGGCTGCTGGTTGCACTTCACCCCTGGGCTGTAAGTTCAAACGCCCCGGAAGACAGATTGTCAGTTAGGTACTGAATTTATTGATTCATTTCTTTTACCTCTTATATTCTACTGTACATGTATGTAGAATGCACATTCATTTATTACAGATCTTAATATCTTAGGTCATTGTTAAAAAACTTTCATTTCAATTTTGATAACGAGTGGAAATACATGTAGTTCATTAAGAACTTTAGTATTTTAACCTTATTTATATTTACATGCATTATTAAAAAATATCGATCCAAGTGACTCGATGTTGTGTTTAAGGTATATTATTGTTTTCAACATGCACATTTTTTACAAGTCGGTAGGGAGAGGACAACCGAACATTATTTTTCAAAGATATAGCCCCGCGCAACCAACCGTATTTAAATCTAAATTTAAATAAAAGAGTTGAATATGAAATTAAATATGAAATATGAATATATAAATGAAATAAAAGTGAACATTTCTTTTATAGGACCAGCGGATGCTTCATGGTCACCATTGATCATGACGCCATTCAGTCATTCAGTGTGTAGCAGAAAAAGTCTCTAATAATAAAATATTGTTCTTTCCTGAGATATTTATTTATTGTTTGCAGACCTTTACTCCCTCCATTATAATTTCGTCTTTATCCTCGTTTGATTGAATGATTGATTGATTGTATACTGTTTAACGTCCCTCTCCAGAATATTTCACTGATATGGAGACGTCACCATTGCCGGTGAAGGGCTGCAAATTTAGGCCTATTCTCGGCACTTACGGCCTTTAAGCAGGGAGGGATCTTTATCGTGCCACTTCTGCTATGACACGGGGCCTCGGTTTATACAGTGTCATCCGAAGGACCGCCCCATTTAGTCGTCTTTTACGACAAGCAAGGGATACTGAGGACCTATTCTAACCCGGATCCCCACGGGGCTATCCTGGTTTGATGCTATGTGATGTTATTGCATACTATTAAATATCTCATATATTTACTCACATAGTAAAACATTTATTAAGGTCTTCCGTCTTCACGGAAGACCTTATAGTGATTCTATTGTTTCTTATTATTATTAAGGTCTTCCGTCTTCACGGAAGACCTTCTAGTGATTCTACTGTTTCTTATTATTATTATTATTATTATTATTCTTATTTTTTTCCCCAAAATTTTGTGCAGGCGATTTCTCGAAAACTATTCGGTGGTTTTCAATGAAACTTTCAGGAATCATGCGTCATTATATGAACTTTGTTCATCAGAAGGAAAATTTAGGATACTCACCTTTGGTTCCAAGTTATTGACATTTTTCTGATTTTAAAATGGATTTTTGTCGCCCCTTTTCTACGAAAATGGTCTAAGATATTAACTGGAGACTTGTTAGAGATGATAGATGATGACTTTTAGATATGTGAAATTACCTTTTCGTGTGTCGTCAGTACTTCCGGTCGCTAGCGGAAGCGAATTAAAATAGTCCGTATTTTCTAATTTTTTTGTTTTTCAATATTTTTCATTTATTTTTGGTATGTTAATAGAGACCGTTCTTATAATGCTTACTATATAATTTGTTTGAACATTGATACATCCAAACTCTAGATATTAACATCTTAAAATCTGAAGCGGGCCCAATATGGCGGCTGTCTATGTCAACTCCGACATTTCGCAATAGGAGCTTTCAGAGGCAGCCAAGCGTTTGCTTGAACGAAAGTAAATAAGGATAAATGAAATGTAAAGGAATACGGGGATTGTCACGATGTAGTTACGTTGCAATTCTGTGTCAAACTAAGTTTAAATCCATGGTCGTCTCAAACGTCTTCTATAATTGGTTTCGGCTGGTTCTCAAAGTAGAAAAAGAAAAGACTAAATGTGCAAATGAAATACATACCTACTATCATTTGTTTTGCGGAAAAAACAGATCTTAAAGCATAGTTACAAATAATAGTTTTATGAAACAATATCGATGTATATATAGTAAGTATTAAACGTATCCACTGTTTTGCTCATGCACACTTGATTCATATTAAACTAATAGGAAAGACAAACATTAGAAAAAGATTTTTTTGAAGAATTGAGTTTATATTAATATTCTTGTCTCAAAGATATGATTTAAGTTATAAAACATAAATGGTATCTGATTCCTTTACCGTCTTAGGGCGACACATGTTTTTCGGCGAAACATTTCAACCTTTTCATGAAAGTTTAACTACTCGAGATAGTTCAGTATGGGGACAAACAGGAAATTTAAAAAAGTAAAAAATTATAGCAGTGTCATTGATTAAGTGTTACTTATCTATTTACATCATAGAATTTGTAAATGTGTTACAAACAATTTCTTTACCTTGAAATTTTAGCTAAAAGAATGTTCTTTTTAATTTCCATTGAAGCTATCACACCTATTTAATGGGACATTCCAAAGAAAAGGCGTGAAGATTCACTCGTGGCGTTTGGCGCTAAATTTTTAATAGTAACGCGCCTTTCAGACAGATGTACTGTTTCAGAAGTATATACAAGTAGATTTAGAGCTGTGGTCCCAATAGCGTAATAGTAAGCGCTTTGGATTTTCATGCTGGCGACCCGGGTTCAATCCCCTTTGTTTCCATAAAAAGTTTTATCACTTTTTCAGCTAGATTTTGCGGGGTTTTTTTTTCAGAATCGGACGGAAGACCTCTCGTTGCTCGCAACGAGTTTCTTTTCTAGTTATTATTATTATTTTTTCCGTACATCAAATTTTGTGCACGCGATTTCTCAAAGATTACTGAATGGATTTTCATGAAATTTACAGGAATAATGTGTTGTTATCTGAAGTTATTTTTTCCGAGAGATTTTTTGAAAACTCGCTTCCGGTGCCAAGTTACGGGACTTTTCCTGAAATTAAAATGACATTTTGTCCACGATTAAACTCAAAAATGGTAAAAGATATCAACATGAAACTTTCAGGGATTATAAATCGTGATATTTACTATCCAGGATGCGACAATTCGTTCGTCATCAGTACTTCCTGTCGTAAGGAGATGCGAAGATAAAAAATCGAATTTTCTAACTTTTTTGATTTTCAATATTTTTCATTTCTTTTTGGAATGCTTATAGACACCCTTTCAACAGAGCTTACTATATAATTTGTTTGAATATTGGTTAATCTGAACACTAGATATTAACAATTGAAAATATGAAGCGGGATCAAGATGGCGGCTGTCTCTGTCAACACCGCCATTTCGCGAGTAGGGGTTTATGGAGGCATCCGAGCGTTTGCTCAAACGAAATTAAGATAGGGATAAATGAAAGGTTAAAGACTACTGGATTGTCACGTAGTAATAACGTTACAATTCTGTGTAAAACTAAAGATTTGTTCCAGGGTCCTTTCAAACGTTTTCTATTATTGGTTTTGGCTGGTTCTCAAAGTAGAAAAAGAAAAGACTGAATGTGCATATGAGAGATACCTACTATCATTTGTTTTGCACGACGAAAAAACAGATTTTAAATCATGGTTATAAGTAATAGTTTTTCAAGAAACAATATCGATGTATATAGTAAGCATAAAACGTAACCACTGTTTTTTCCCATGCACACTTGTGCCATATTAAACAAACAGAAGAGACAAAAATAAGAAAATCATATTTTAAAAGATCGTTTTATTTAGTTTATATTAACATTCTTTTTTCAAAGATATTTAAAGTTGAACACTGAACATTGAACATAAATGATATCTGATTCCTTGACCGTCGTAGGGCGAGACATATCTTTCAGCGAACCATTTCTACCTTTTCATGAAGGTGTAAAGAATCGGGTTAGTTCAGTTTGGGGATAAACGGGAAATTTAAAAAAAAGTTAAAAATGATTACCATTTCAGTTCTTTTGTGTTAATAACCTATATTAGATTTAAAATATGTACAATCCCTTAAATATACTTTCTAAACCTCGAAATTTAGGCTTAAAGAACGTTCCTTTTTTCTTAATTTTATTGAAGCTATCATACCTATTTAATGGAACATTCCAAAGAAAAGGCGCGAAGATTTACTCGTGGCGTTTGGCGCGAAATTATGAATAGTAGCACGCCTTTCGTAATTTTTCAGACAGGTGTATTGTTGAAGAAGTATATATAAGTACATTTAGAGCAGTGGACTCAATAGCGTAATTTAAGCGCGTTCGGGATAAAAAAAAAAAGGTAAAAAAGTGCGTTGGATTTTCATGCTGACAAACTGGGTTCAATCTTCTTTTGTGACCAAATTTTTTTTTATCACTTTTTCAGCTCGATTTTAGGTTGTTTTTTTTTTCCTAAATCGGACGGAAGACCTCTCGTTGCTCGCAACGAGATCGTTTCTAGTTTATTAACTGTTCCTCTGCGAGCAGATTTTATGCGTTTTTGAGACCTTTGGACATACATGTAATACATGTATCCTTATGAATAAATTTTGAACTTTTTTATCCAAAGAGAAATCTTGCCATACTATTCTAAAGGGAATTTGCGAGATACAGTGTATTACATTCTATAAGAACTTGAACAGCTATAATATCTCAGGACTGACCTTAGATTAGTGGAAATAGGGTCAAAAATAAAGAAAATACTTTTGTTTCCCCTAACGCGACCGACCCAATTAAATCGCAGTGACTGAAAAGATCTTTTAAATAAGTTGATTCAAAATGTTTTTATTATTAACCAAATTTAAATAACATACACTTTAATCAAATTCAGTTTTTATCAGAACGGCCGATATTTTCCTTCTGTGATTTTCATGCATTTGTTGGAAACAAAATGGCGCTCAGATGTGACTACAGAGAATAGGTTCTTCATAGCGGCAACGTCTCAATATTACAGAAGCGTATTAGGGCCGCAGCAGTACCTTTTATGAATTTGTTATATCACTTTATTACATGTACTTTGTTACAACAATTTATTAATTTGTTATAGCAAATTAATAATTTGATACAACAAATTAATAACTTGAAATTATAGCAAATTATTAATTTGTTTAAAAAGATTAATAATTTGTTATAACAGATTAATAATTTGTTATAACAAATTAGTAATTTGTTATAACAAATTAGTAATTTGTTATAACAAATTAGTAATCTGGTATAGCAAATTACTATTTTGGAACATTTGACATGTACACAGAACTATAGAATCTATATCAGACTAGAATTCTTGAAAATATTGAAAACAATAAACACACACTCTGCAGTTCTTTTCATGTCTATGTTTCTAAAAGTAACTCAGAGTTTTCACTTCAAACATCAATGCTATGATAAACTGCAGCAAATTCCTTGATTCTATTCCTTAAAGCCTATTCTTAGAAGCTTTAATGAAACTTTGACCATAGGTGCCCCCCCTTCCCCCTTTCCGACTCTGTTCGGTCATAGCACCCAATTCGTATGCTAGGAAAAAATCTTATTTAAGGCATGCAACAAAATGTTACAATATAAATAGTTTTATTTGTATGTGTGTTTTTGTTCATTTTATAACCTCTCTCTCTCTCTCTCTCTCTCTCTCTCTCTCTCTCTCTCTCTCTCTCTCTGGATTTATTCTTAACATGTTATATGATCTACTTTGAATACTGCTTTTCGACATGCATTTATGTCTACTGTTCAACCCAATTCATGTATAAAGAATAACATCTTTAAACTAAATCCAAAAATTCTGGAACTGCTTTGGTGGTGAACATCCATGGTTCCGAATAAAGCTGTGAGCAACAAAGGCAATATTGACCTAAATGAATTTGAAGATAAATCATCATGGAAAAAAATACATTCCGTAACAACTTTCCCCGGAAAACGAAAGAAAACAAAAACCCCAACAATACACTTAACAAAAATTTTAAGTGTTCACTTTTATAAGTGTATTTATTTAAAAACTACTTTATGGAATAGTATGACATTTTCAAATCATTACAACAAATGAGTCCTCTCAACAATTGTAGCAAGAATAATAAATACCAACGATGAAAACCAATGATCAGTGTTTTGTGTAATTAGTAATTTTTTGTGATCATTGTCAAATTTTAAAAACCGGTTTTACTAAAAAACACAATACATTGGCAAAATGACAATTGAGAAAGAAGGGAGAGCCGTTAGAATGTTTATATCTGGACCATCTTTGCACCACGTTTTACTAACTTTTATTTCAGTTTTTTAATTGTCCTTGATATTACTTTTAAAAATAAACAATCTGTATCAAAACCCATTTAAACACATTTTTTGATAGGCATATACGTCTTTTTCATCGCCAATTTATCACAATTTGAAAGTTTTTGACAAAATTTAACCAAACCGGAAGTGACTTTGTTCTTCGTCTGAGGCCAAAATTTTGAGCCACACCAGATTTAAAGACAGTTAAATTGTCCTGAAACAATCTTAGAAACATGAAAACAAAAGAATTCAATCGTATGAAAATGATATCGTATGAAAAAGAAATCGGTGCTTGTGACAGTCTAATATCAGCTCATGTAGTCTGAATCATCCTTAAAGCGGTGTCCTTACGTGAGAGACGTCCAAGGATATTGACCAAAAGACCTCTGTGTGATGATGCATCTTCAGATCTCCAGTTCTGAATCCCATTGAACACATTTTTGACTTTTATAAAAAATTTTATGCCCCCCTCGTTCTACTTGATTTCAACGGTTTGGAAAAATCTAGGCAGTAAGTGTGGCAGCAGATGGGTCAATTTCATATTCAGGGGTACATGTACATTGTATCCAAGAGTAAAGTATGTCTTGCACCTGTAGAGCGAATGGTGGTCTTTATCCAAAGAAATATCTTTGTGTGAGTTTTCATTTTGAGGGTACATCATTTCCCTGACACTTTGCTAAAAATTCTGACGAGATACTTACATGATATTTACGCAACATCGAACTGAAATAAGCATCATTAAGCATGAATTAACGAAATTATTAATTGTTTGCACATGTTCTTCAAACCTTAAAAAATGTTAGGTGAACACTTAGAAGTTTGGTTCAGTGTATTCATAAGTGGGTAGCGACTGGTAAAATTTAATAATGTATTAAATTATTAATTTAATTCTTTCGTATGCGTGAAATTTCTTTTAATTAAAACAGAGCCTGATGGAAAAGTTCTCAAAAGTCCCACTTAAGTCTTATAATTGGCCAAAAACTTTCAATTACAATTTATTTTCAAAATCCGACATATACTAAGAATTTTGATTTGATCTGGTTTTCATAGATCTGTATACATTTCAAATTTTGTCAAAAATAGTAATTTCTTTTATTAAATACTAATTTGTTTTAAGAAATTATTATTGTTGTTATAACAAATTATTAATCTGTTATAACAAATTACTAATTTGTTATAACAAATTATTAATCTGATTTATCAAATTGATAATCTGTTATATCAAATTAATAATCTGTCATATCAAATTAGTGACTTGTTATAAAAATTAGCAGTCTGTTAAAACAAATTACTTTTTTTTGTTAAAATGTTACAATATAAATAGTTTTATTTGTGTTTTGTTTTTGTTATTTATAACCCCCCCTCTCTCTCTCTCTCTCTCTCTCTCTCTCTGTGTGTGTGTGTGTATATTTCATTTTCGATTTATAAAATACGGTGTCGGCGTGTTTTTGTTCACCGTGCTTCCGCCCCACACTTAGAGAAGAAATACATCGTGAAGGTTTAACAACCCTTTTGTTCCTCTGCAAGGAGTATATCATAAGCCCGTATAGAATGATATTTATTTAAATTAGATAAATCACTCTTTAAAAAAAAACAGGCTCATGGGCCACATCGCTCACCTGAGTAACTTTGGCCATGGTATTCTTTACAAGATTTCCATTTTCTTATACCTCTTGTGACCCTAATTTAACTTTCACCATAGGTAATAATTTCGAGAACATAAAATATTCACTACCACAGGATGCTTTCACATTAATTTCAGCCATTTTGGCCCAATGGCTCTTGAGAAGAAGGCTTTTAAAGATTTTCCCTATATATTTCAATGTTAAACTTGAATTCTCTATTTTGCCCCGCCCTACTTCCGGGGGTCATGATTTTGACAATTAAATTCGTCTGCACTACCCAAGGATTCTTCTAAGAAGACGGGGGTGACATAATGCGATTGTAATCATTTTTTGCTCTACGGGCTGTTACTCAGAGATGGCTGGGACAATCTTCCTGAAACTTTCCTCAATTAGGAAGCTATTATACCTTAAAATAGCAGACTTTCTCGTTAGTTTTAGCTTTTATTTCCCATGCGGTGCATGATTTTTTCCCGTATAACCATATATTTCAATGTAAAACTTGGTTTCGAATTCCTATTGTGGTCACGCTGTATCCCCAGGGATAATAATTTTGACAATTAAAAATCTGCATTACTCTAGGACGTTTCAACAGTGGCCCAGTGGTTCTTTGGAAGAAGATTTTTAAAGATTTTTCCTATATATTTCGATGTAGAACTTTGATTCCCTTTTTTAAGATTTTTAAAGACTTATATGTATGTATATTTCTCAACAACATATCCACATAATTAAGCTTTTTATTTTTTCAAAATATTTATAGAATTAAAAAAGAATATTAAAAGTCGTATGATATAGACATACGCAAATTTACTTTATTGTTTTCCAAAAAACTTTGTCAATTTTGTTCAAATTATGTTAGATTAAAATTTGGCCATACTCCTACATCCACAGTATTTTGAAAGGAAAAATAGTCGCATCAATAGATAAAGCGAAAAACATGACAATGCACGAAGCTCTTTGCGAATTGAGGCCTCGTTATAAAATCAGGAAGTCAGAGTCCAAATGGAGAGCATGGTATAGAAGACCGTTCGGCCTTTCATTTTCACCTCTAATGTCTGACCGTTTTCCAGACTCTTAATCAAAACCAGCTTGCTGTCATTAGTGAAGTTATCATTTGCAGGTCCATCGCTTTGAAAGGTATCTGTAACTTCACCGTCAACAAGTATCTGAAAAATGGTGTCCACCTGGGTTGCAAACAAATTGACGGAAATGAGGTACATATCAGAACGGGGCGAGGTGAAAACCCCAGAAACGGGATCTAAGGCTGAACCCAAGTTTTCACGTACAGCTCCGTTGGCAAACGGATTACAAAATTCTTGCTCACAGGACAAATAGTATTCCTTTTGAGTAGCTGTCACTACAACCACATTGGTTTCTGCAAATACAAAACATAGAAAGTTATCAAAAATACTGAATTGCTACATGTATCTTCTGTCTTAGCTCAGGCTTAAAAGAAAACAAACAACTATGCCTTACCATTCAAATCAAAATACTTGAACACTGCAATAGAAGTTTCATTTGATACCCGTGTCGTGTTAAAAGTATAGAACTTGTTCTGTATGACGTCACCCTGATTATATCTGGCCATAAATGTGTATGAATTTGAGGTTCGAGAGGAAGCAGATAGGGTAGAGTAATGAGTCATCTTAAAACGGGCATCGAGGTAAGAGGCGTGAATGGCCGAGTCCAGGAGACAGGTGGTCATGCTGATGACGTAATATCCGGAGCTAGACACGGTATAATTGGTGTTCGCTGTGAAAGTTTGGGCAGTGTTGATGTGTACGTCATCATAAGCGAGAGGTTGCCACGGACCTCCTTGAACCACAGTGCCGTCTGGGATGCTGGCATATAAGACTTCTTGAGGAGATTCCAATAGAGCTGAAGAGAAAGTAAAGGCTAATTATAGACTTATTTCAATCTTAGCATAATTCTTTCCCCATAACCCAGAATGACTGAGGCAGTTTGAAAAAATCATAGATGGTACATGTAGCTGCAAAGCTTACAGTGAGATTTACATATATGTCCCTAATGTTACATGCAATTACTATCCCATAACCCTACAAAGTGTCTGTAAACATACTTCGCAATGAAAACAAGGTTAAAGTAGAGCCACTCTGCAGCGTGCCGTTGGCGTGGACTGTCATTTCATCTCCCTTGTTCAAGGCCAGCACTAAAGCATTCGCCCCATATTCAACATTCCAGCTGTGGGCAGGCAAAACATCGTTAGTTATGGAACCCATCCTGACGCCATTCTTCCGAAGTTCCATCATGACATAGCGATCGGACTCGGTTCTTGCCGTCATGTAGAAGGAGTAGTAACCAGTCCTTTTGGCTTTGAAAATCCCCGTGTTGCTATCATAGGAGTATCCCCTGTTCATTTCGATGTTGTCAAACAATATCTGGCCTGGTCCAGAGGGTTGCTTGACCCTACCCGTGAATCCCTCATTCACTGAAAAATAAACATTTTATTAAATAATACGAAGTAATCGCCACAATATAATATCATTAAGTACGATATACAAGGAAGATCTTACACTCCACTTCTATATATACAGACGAGTAGGCTTTTCCATACTCTGTTGAGACTTCCACTTCGTAGATCCCCGTGTCTGCTATGTTTCCTTCACAGAGGACGCGTCTATATTGAATGTAATCCCTAATGCCAGTAAAGTCCGGGCTCTCTCCGTTACATCCAGGACAAGTTACGTTATATTTGATATCACCGGTCGACGTTTGGCTACGGGGCCGTATTTTGTAGCCAACAGTTATATTTCGATACTTCGGACATTTGAGGACACATTTGTCTTGTTTGTTGACTAATTCAAGAAGAGGAACACCTAAAAAAAATACATGGCTTTAGAAATAAATAACTAAGTCTTTTTTTAGTATTGTTTTCATGAATTGTTGTTTTTGATTATTATTGTTGTTTTTGTATTGTTTGTTTATTTTAAAAGTTTATTTTTAAAAGATTAGTTTCTTTTTAAATTGGAATTAATGAAAGAACTTACGATAATCGTTAGAAGCTGTGAAATAGCAATGCGGTGGTGTTAAATAGTTCGTCTACAAGATAAAACAAGGTGTGTTTGTGAGACAATTTAAGTGAGTGATGCCCTCTATGGTGACACAATTCTGGATTTTTTTTTCCAAATGTAGGTCAGAGGTCACAGTTGAAGTCAAATGATAAAAATTTCTGTACCATGCAATGGAAAGATTCTGTTATAATGAATACTCATGTCAACTATTAACTCCTTTAAGTTACATAAGTAATTACCCTTGACAGCGCAAGAGTTACGGGCAAGGCTAATTTTAAGTTTACATCAGACAGACAGACATACAGGACAAAAACAATTTGCCCACAGGATTATTCGCACGGGGGCATAAAAATGTATATATTGCATGTTCCCATTCCTGTCTATGTCAAAAATGAAATAATATTATACAGATATATTTCTGTATGACAATGTACGTGGCTGTATATTAAACAGTAATACAGCTTATTTTAATGCTTAAAGTTGCAAAGTCTCAAAGATAGTATATTACTTGCGAGAACGCTTGCATAAATTGAATGAAAGTAAATAATTTGTTAACATGGAATTTGTTAACAATGGAGGATACTTTATTGAACCAATACTATTTAAAGATAATACGGTATTACCAGTATTATTGTATTGTAATTTAAATGCATTGTATCATAATTATAAAAAATATATTAATCCTAAAACAACATGACAGATAAAAAAAAATACATTTATACATAAACCAAAAACACAAACATGACATTAAAACATAAATTATATTACATTAATGCAGTATAAATTCTCATTTCAAACAATACAATAAAACTTTATATAAAAACAAATAATCATACGAAGTCTATTGTTGATTGCTTATAGAAATAACATACCAAGTTAAAGAGCCCAGAATTATGAAACATCGAAAAGAACTTCAGACTGAACACAATGGGTATATTTAACATGATGACCAATGTTCAGAATAAGTTAAAACTTTTCTTGACACCTTTATATATAATAAGCAGATTAACCACGTGACACTAACTGATCAATCATATCTCTTGTTGTATTGAGTTGACTTAATCAATGTTTTACCCATTTTGACAGAAAAGCTCTTCCATTTCTATTTTTTTGGAAAGGACATTTAACTACACGGTTTTCTAAAAAAGTAACAAATCTATGGATAAATTGAATTAAACATGTTAAAAGAGCTCAAAGGAGATTATGAGACTTCATTCTGATTAACTTGAAACAAGCTTACAATGTAGTTTGAGAATCTGTGTTCAAATCTTCCGTCAAATTAAATTTTTCCTGAAACTGTTTCGTTCCAGGAATAAAAATCTCTCTTTTTATATGACATAAAAGAAATTCAAAAACACATTTTGCCCACATAGTCTGACATATGGCCAATCAGACCCCTGTAAGAAGATTGTGAAATCAGACATTCGACTTTAAAATGAGCTTTATTTTAGAATTATCAATTTATCTATTGTAAATTTGTGTTATACCACAATAAAGACGACCTTTTTGTTACTTTAAATCTGTAAGTCATATTGATACTGGAAAGTTTGCGCAAAATATTAATGAAAAATAGAACTTTGGTAGCATTCTGTAAATTACACAATTTAAATCAATTGTATTTCATAGATATCCGACATTTTAATCGATATAATTGATTTTTTTCAGAATCTGCAATACATATCAGACCCTTTAACGATAGAAAGTAGGGATATTTAAATTCCAAATCAGTGAAAAAAAACCAATTTGAACAAAGATAGCAAATGTCAAGTAAATCTACACGTATTCTCGTACTAGTATTTTTATTTCTTAGCTCAGATACGCCTAGTATAGCTTAAAAATTATTAAACATAATTTTGAACAGTGAATATCATGGCATTAATATTAGTATTTCAAAGATGTATGCCTTGGGATAGGGCTTTCCGTTGTATGAAAACAATTTTGACCTTGAACAAGAAGTTTGACTAACTTTTGAAAAACTTTAATCTTGGACATAACTTTAAAAAAATACTAGTTCTTTTCATTAGTACTAGTACTTTCCCTTGGAATCTTTATTTTTGCTGTTTGACATTGTATATATTGTGTTTGACTCATATATAAATATTTTTAACCTTGGTACTATAACTTTTCAATGGTTTGTGCTTTGCTTGAGCTTGAAGATTTCACAGGTATATCAATTGAGAAAAGGCCTATATTTGAAAGACTAAAATCTCTTTAAACACTAAGACTTGATACCCGCTTTCAATAAGATGATAAGAACGAAAATTAAAGCGGATAATTTGAAAACAGCATTCAATACATGCTAGGTTGAAATTGATGGCATCCTTTTAATTACACTAGATTCATCATATTTGTACTTTGGATTGAATATGAAGGAAAAAGTTACACAGCAGTTAAAATGATTACTGATTGATTGTATATAGTTGATATCCAATTGAGATTTATTCCTTTGAAAAAATCTTAAAGAGACGTCATCTTATACCAATGAAGAAATTTCTATTTAAACCTAGTCGCCCGCTTACCGCAATGGTTAGAGCGCCTGCTCTAGAGTCGCGAAGTAAGGAGTCAATCCTTACGTCGCAGGTTCGCGAATCCCACTGTGGGACGTGGAGACCGGTCCTTCGGATGAGACAATATAAACCGAGGCCCCGTGTCGCAGTAGGTACTGGCACGAAAAAGATTCCTCCTTGCTCAATGGCCCTCAGTTCCGAGTATAGGACAAAATTTGCAGCTCTCCACCTGCAAGTGGTGGTGGCACCATTTAAGTTACAAATTCTCGAAAGGAACATTAAACTCTATACATTAAATCAATCTATTTAAACCTTTAGTTTAATTGTCATTCTGAGTTATTGAGCACGAGGGATCTTAATTGTGCAACAATATATATATCTGCATTTCAAAAATCAACTGATTAAGAAATATAAAAAGAGAAAAAGAGAATAAGAACGAAACACGAAGAGTGGTAAACAAAGAGTGGTAAAGTAAAGTTAGAAATAAATGTAAAAAGAATGTAAAAGGCAAATCAAAGTTGTTTCTCATCTTCTCTCTAATCAGATAAATAAATAAATGACTTTTGACACGGAAAAGTACAGACTTAATGATTGTGGATGAAGATGTCTGAAAAACATTAAAAATAGTTCAAGTGTATTATACTTCTTAAGATAAATATAATAAAACAGATGTGAGACTCATTTAATTTAACAACTAGTCGGGAAAACATATAAACTGAGATAAGGGTTTCTTATTTAATTGAATATATTTATCAGTGAACATTAAAAATATCATACAACTTCAAGTGATAAAATATCAATAAAAGTGTATCCGGGACGCGAAAACAAGGATTAACGTGACATTTCTTATTATTTATTTATTTTAACTTTGGTTTTGGTGATTGAGAACAATAACAAAAATAGTACGTTATTCTTTTCTGCATATATTTACTCATTAGAACATTTCTGTTCATATTTATCTAAAAAGGATATGGAGATAACGAACAATATTCAATCTCAAAGTCCATAAAACAATACAAAAAAATAGGAACAGAAAAAGAACCTCCAAAACATCAGACTGGGATCGGGTGCCATGGAGGAGTGAGCATCCCCTGCTGACCGGTCAAACCGGTACCCGCCGTGTGCTTCTTGTTAAGATGGGGAAAAAACGGAAATATCCGTTGTCAATTTAATGTATGTAAACAATAGACACATCTCGGAATTTGAAACAAAAGAATAGTATGACCATCATAAACTAGATTCTGAAATATTTTCCTTTTCGATTAGAAAACAAAGATTAATCAGTTGACATCTTGTCAACCTAAAGGCTTTTTACAATCTAGAATATCCCACAAAGAAAAGAAAATATGAATTGATTTGCTGATTTCCAATCAAATGCATGGAGAATTTTGTGAAAAAAACACCACTAAGTGATGTCTAAAATTAAAATGAACAGTAACAACAAAAATTATTTTTAATTGATAAGATGTTCCATTTTTTGTAGAAGAAAGATAAGGAGATAACGAACAGTATTCAATATCAAAACAAAAAACCTTAAAACAATACAAAATACGAGCAGAGCAAACACGGACCTCCGAAACATCAGAGGTGGAATCAGGTGCTAAGGAAGTGTGAGCATCCCCTGCTGACCGGCCACACCTGTCGTGTGCTCCTCTTAATGATCGGGAAATAACGAGAAAATCCGTCGTCATTTCAGTGTTGAAATAATGGACTAACAATAAGTTGAAACATATCAGACAGCATGTGACTCGATGGTAATTAGTATTTGCTGACACGGTCATTGTATCGACTAAAGAACTCACGAAATGTTGACTTTAAACAAGATTGCTGATATTCTTGTTTCATAAACTAGCTTGTCAATAATTTACCTCGTTTTTGAAACTGTCTAAAGTTAGAGTATGCTTGCGTATCGAGTTAAGTAAGATATACCGGTATACACTCCGTATCCTGTGACGAAAGTATATTGCTGCATAAGTAAGGGAGGTTGACGATGGAAAATTTAAAGTCATCACGTTTATCATACAGTTTGGTTGCTAGATTAAATTAACGTCTTTTTCAAGTAAAATACTGTATCCAAGTTCGAAACATATGTGTCAGACTCTGTGGTATCTTTTATTTCAAGCTCACCAGGTATATCGTATCGACGAAGGAATGGAAATTACCATTGTTAATTGATAGTACGTCATCGATATATCTAAATGTCGAGTTGAAGGCCACAGCAAGTGTTTTCTTCTTTTCACACCTACGAGTTTGCACAAATTTTTCATCATATGAATACAAAAATAGGTCAGTTAATTACGGAGCGCAATTGAAAATAAATCATCAGAATTTAACAAAGAATCTAATATTTCTTAGAATTGGGAATTATTAAATGACGGTAGTAAAAGAGCATTTAAAATTTTAGCAAAGGTTGTTACATTGTAAGACGACAGTCAAGCATAGAGAGCATTTCAAATAGAAAACAGAAAACACATACGACTATTACACTTTCTGTGTAAATCTAAAAATGACAATTTTTCCGATGAAATTTTGTGTACACAACCTATAAAATCTTTTGATACAAGATTTCTTGATTATCAGATTAACCGTTTTTACTATAGTGCACGTGCAGGAAACATGGTATTAACTGTACTATGGATTTTATGTTGATATTCATGATAAACATCATTCTTATCAAAAAGGTTATAATATAATAAGCCATAAAGTTTATAATGTACTATTGGTTTAATCCTAAATCTTATTTAGAAACCCTAAATCTTATGAAAAAAAGTAAATCTAGATTCGTCAATCAGATTTGAATAAAAAAAATTAATTTAAAATATATTATGAAAGTACATGCTAGGGCACAAAAAGACTGACTAGGCATATACCGTAAGCACTTTTATAAGACGAGAAAAAAATATCAATTTTCTCCGCCTGTAAACAATATTAAAGTTTTAAATCAAATAAAAAAACTAATCACTTTTCTTTTTAAAAAATTACTAGTATTATAATAACATTTTCATTGCACAAAATGTTTAATTGCCTTATAGCAACCTACATTGCTACGTTTCCACTAAAATCAACATTTCTTTAAAACATTGATATATCATTCTCAATTTGTCTGTTGGAAATTTTAGACATTTTAAAAACTTGCTAAACAGACTTAAATCCTAGTTCCACTGAAATTCATTAAAAAGAATGAATTTTACTCAAGCAAGAAAAATGTTGTTACATTCTAACTCAGCTTAGAACAGTACATATAACAGTTTGATATATCTTATTATTTTTTACTATTGAATTATTGGTGAAAGAGGGGAGGACGATATTTTCCCCTTGGTCTCTTAATTCAAGATTTTGAACAAGTCCATAATACTTCCTTTTAATTTTTGGCCAAAACGTTTGAATAATTGGGGATTTGGCTTTCATATTTCACAAGAAAATTATTAAGGCAAGTCCTTTCTTTGGGAAACAACATTTTTCATCTCTTGACTTTGCAGTTTGTAATTGTACATGAGAAATTTGAATATTTTCGCCAGAAGCAGCCAAACGAGGGCATAAGTGTTTCATAGACACATCTTGATTTAATATTCACCAGCACATGCAATTATATTGTTTCTTTTACCAAACTTCATGCTTTAGCTTTCAGTAAGATATATTTCTATATCGAATGACATATAAGTTTATGCTACAACAACCTCGTTGCATTATATACGACATTCGTACACTGTTGGGTCGTAATCATGGCTTTGTTAATACTTGTGCGAGGGCTGTTCAATAATTAATGTCCTGAGCTCTATGATATACAACATAGTTTCATATGACAATAAGCTTGATTTTCTCTCATGATTGGATCTTTAATGAATTGATATCAGTTAGTGTATGTGACCACTTTTCCTCACTTTGTTTTTTTGTGAGAAGCTGGAATACAAGGAATATTTAAAATGAATGGTAAAGAATCAATAAAGTAGGATGGATTTAATAGCTTCATTTCAGCTGCTGTAAAACTTAATAAGAATCCAAAAGAAATATTTACTGAAAATGTGACATTTACAGCAACCAATGCCTGTTTTTAGACACATGAGCTGGTGGATTTAATTGAACAATAATGATATACTGGGTATTAACAATACAAAGGTACCATCCTTGGTTACAATGACTTAAAACAACAAATGTATTGTCTGCCAAAATAAAAAAAATATCACTTATGATGTTTTTTTTTTACTTTACACCACATAGCAAATTTTACACAGTAAAAATGCTTAGTGGTAATAATGCATCAATGGTAACCCTATTTAAAAAAAATGAGTGAAATAGACGTCGTGTAAAAATATTGAAATTATTTTTAAAAATTAGAAATTGAAGTTGCCCACGTTTGTCTAAATTTCTAACAGATAAAGATACATGCATCCATTGCTTTATTAATACCCTCAAAACATTTTTACATGAAATGCACTTGACAAATACAGCAAAGGTCTGAAAAGAACAAAGAAATAAAAGAGGATATTTTCTTAAGGTAAGTCACTCGTCAGCTTTTTAGAAAAGTTCACGCAGAAGCTTTTACGTCAAAACTACTTATCAAAATTCAATTTTTATAACAGATTTAAATTCAACAACGTAATTTTTTTAACATTCAATGAAGAAACTGCTCAAAAATCTACAAAGAAGCAAGATTTATGAGGGACTATTTCTTTTGGTGGAAGGATATTTAGCAGCAAATTCTGCAAATCTGTACATTTATGAAATGTAATGTAATGGAAATTTAGCCTCACATACTTTAACTCGGAGAATATTTTCCGTTTTGATATTGCTAAAAATATTTAATATAGGTCTTAATTTATATTTTTAGACTAAGTTTTACACCTTCCCTCAACAAACTTTTCCAAAAAATGAAAATATATCAAAGAAGTCAAGATCAAATTTACACCATTTTTTGCCTGAAAATCACATATTTTGACAAATATTTCAAAATTAACATCACTGACCCCACTTTTTTCTTTCATTATTTTAAACTACTCGATACTTGTGACTGATCAGCACT
>PRKT01000861.1:32815-56144 GCA_003671525.1 Saccostrea glomerata | reverse complement strand
TTTGTTTTATTAGTATTTATAGTATTACATGTCGCTATTTTTAGCACAGGGGCATGCGGAGAGTTATTGCGTATAAAACAGGTTCTCGGCGGACTTTATGTTCTTATAACATCTATTAGAACTGTTTAATAAAGGCTAAATAAATCAAACACCATGGATTGTGTAAAATTTTGACAATATCGAGCATGAATATATACATGTATGTGACTTCACTTCTGCATCTACGCGATGACGTTAAAGCGCCTCCGTGGTCTAGTGGTATGTCTCCCGCTTATAAATGCAGGAATAACTCATGTCAAAGATATTTCGTACGAAGTTATACCGGGTTTTTTACCTAGTTCTTATATTGTTGATATATTCTAAAGAACAATCCTGATGCAAATATTATGAAAATCAAGGAAAATTACAATATTCTTTTACAAAGTATGCCAATAGAATGGACAAAATATGTAAAAGAAAAGGAGTTCATGAATGCCAGTTTTATGGCAGATTTTTGTAGTAATTATGAAAATCAAAATATAGTTTTGAGTACTTGTTCAACAAAAATATTTTATAAATTGTTGGTCCAAAAATTGTTTCAATATCCTGTTTCAAATACATTTTGGAGAGAAAAATTTAATTTACATGAATCTAATGATTTTATTAATAGATGGATTGTCTTATGGGAGTCTTACAAACAACCTGAAATCATTGAATTAGATTTTAAATTATATCACAATGTAATATTTACTTATGAAAAATTGTTTAAAATTGGTAAAACTGAATCAAGTCTTTGTCCTATTTGTTTGTCAGAAGTTGAAGATATAATACATCTGTTTATTGGCTGTAAGGAATTGCAGGATTTTAAAAACAATTTTGTTGTTAATCATTTAGAAACTTTAATGAAAGATGTAGATGTTAGAATATTTAATACTTTAGAATTCGATAAAATATTTTTTTCTTTATTGTAAAAGGGCGTAAAGAATGTTAATACTTTTTTTTTTAATTTCTTTTTATCTGTGTGTAGACTAAGTATTTACAAAAAAAGACAAATGTTTATTAACAGTCAACAAAAGTTTGATATAACAAAATTTTGCAAATACACATTGAGACAGTTTATTTCATATAATTATTATCAATTGTGTGTCAAGGAAAATAGAAAGGATGTATTCTCTAAATTATTTTTATACAAGAACCCTCTAGTAAAAGAAACAGAGGGGGTGTTATTATTTATTTTACAATATTTTTGTTTTTGTTTTCTAGTATCTCTGTCATGAATGTTTTTAAACATATGAAATGTATATAATGATTATTATCAATAAAAGATAAAAAAAAAAAAAAAAAAAAAAAAAAAAAAAAAAAAAAATGTCTCCCGCTTCATAAGCGAGAGGTCCAGGGATCGAATCTCGGACAATACTTTTTTTTAATATTATTTTTTTTTTAATGATAGCATTCAACGTGTGAAAAGAAAAATTTATGAGGTCATAAAATCATTATTACAGTGGGATAAATATTCCATATAAAAAGAATCTTCTATACACATAATAAAGAATAAGCAATCAAATCTTTATACGCATATTGACATACATGTATTTTATTTGCATCTGTATACATGTATACATTCAATAATTCTACTAATTCAATCAGGGGGATCCGACTTTTTCCCTAAGCGGGGGACACGAATTCTCTGAATTAGCTTGTTTATTTATTGTTTGCAAACTTAAACTCCCTCCATAAACATTTCATCTTTATCCTCGTTTAATTTTACTCACATTGTGAAACATTTATTTATTAACCACAGGTGTTTTATTAACTTTTTCTCTGCCGACACATTTTATAGGCGTTTTGGAGAACTTTTGTCATACAAATATACACTGTATCCTTATAAATTTATTTTTCACTTTTTATAGGGAATTTCCTAGATATTACAATCCATAAGAGTTCGAGCAGGCATATCTCACGACTGACCTTAAAAAGATGTCATTTGAAGCTCAATTATGTACAGTACAGAACTATTTAGCCAAAATTTTATAATTATTTACATGGTAAAGGGAAAGGGACAGTTTCCTGTACAATATTTCTCACATACACTTCTTTGATTATGTAAATAAAGAGGTTGCTAAGCAACGGAGAATATTTTCAATTTTCAGACAGTACGCATTTCTTCTTCTTATTTTATTTTTTTTTTTTTTTGTTCTTTGACTAATTTATAAGACTTTCAATACATTTTAAAGTCAAATTCAGGACTGTCACAATTAAACAATTGCACTGAGTACCGGTTAATTTCATAATTTTCAAAAACAAACACAATTTTCTTTAAAGATATGTATGCCGTGTTAAACAGTATTTCTGCACAGCTGAAACCGAACAAAAATTTCTGGAGTATGAAAAGCTACCAAAAATGAAGCATTCTTGCAAATTCGACGAAATTTTATTCGGTATTAACAAAGTACTGGTCATGAAAAGAACACGATATTCTCATGCATATTTATAAAGGACTGACGTTTATCCTGGATCTGCGCATGTGCGCGGGAAAAGCATCGCGAGAATCATCAGGTCGAGGAAAATATTTTTTGTGACGTCTGTTCAGTGAGGGACAAAAATAGACCAATCAGCTCAATGAGTTGCATTTAATGCATTTATGGGTTACAACATAAAATACTACATGTGTTTTTCAAAAAGGCTAGTTTTTTAAATCGCTCTTAGAAAGACTTGATGCATTATGTACATTATTATCTACTAATCCCATGCTCATATTTGTATACAAATGATTAACAATGATGAAAATTAAAGTTTTCCCCACTCCATTGTACAGGTCCGTTTGTTTAGAGTTTCCCCGTGCTGTACTGCTAGTGGACATTTTCGGTTGGGTGAACATTTATGGATCTTCAGTATGGAGCGCATTATGCGCAAAAAAATATTTTATGTCAAGTACAATGTATGGAAAGTAATTTAAACTGCTATGTTTACACCCTGAATGGAATATCGTCAGTTATCCCTTTTGGTTTTTTAATATGAACTACATAACACAGGTAGATGAAACTTACATACCATACATCTTGACTTCTTAGAAATATAGTTGGGCTAATAAAATAAAATTGGTCAAGGAATTCCAGGCCTCTAAAAACTATTCCAGTTTGAGGGCACAACCAAGCATTTCGATGAACACCATTAAGAAAAATTAATTCAGGTAGGTAGCATCGGTTTTTTTAAAGTGGGTGGAGGGATAGAACAGTAAGAATAAAAATCAACTAGCTCGAAGAAATCTGACAAGTAAAATAGTTTCCAATATCTTTCACTATACTAAATTTTATTCATTTACACCAATTTACTGCCAAACTCCAAATTTCACTTCCGAATTAGCCCGAGCCAATGCTGATAACTTACTTGCAAGATTATTTATATTATTTTCAAGGGGTCAGAAATTATGTGGTTCATATGTAAAGAATATAATTATATTATTTAGTAGTATTCTGGTTTTGGCATTCGGTATATTGTGCAGATTTATACATGATATTCGGTGGAATACTTTTTGTTGTTTTGAACCATTAAGAAATGCAGAATCGAATGCATCTAATAACCATTTTGATTGATCAAATTATATCATTTGTTTGTATTAGTTATTTCATTTTGGCACAACATGGTTTCCACACTTCTTTATCCATAGTCGCTGACATCTGTAGAAGTTCACCCAACTGAAAATGTCCATTGAAAAGACAATTGCACGCGATTATTCCTCGGTACAAAAAGTAACCAACTCTGAGGTGTACTCACATATTGACAATCCCTAACTCACGTGTTTGTAGTAAAAACGTAGTAGACCATCATGCTTTTCGGTTCATTCACGAGATTGGACCATTGTTTGCTGTAAACAGGTCCAGCACAATACCCCGATAAAGGTATATAGCTTGATAAAGCTATATAGCTTTATCAAGGTATTTAAAATACCTTGATCAAGGTACTCTATGTAATGAAAATTCAAAAAAAATCTTTAAAAATTAATTACTGAAAGTCGAATTCTGAGTTTTAAATTCTGAGTCTACTCGTGCATGAAAAACACTCTGGTATCAAAAAGAAAGCATAAAATAAGGTCTCCTCACACGACACGTTTTTCTACTGATTTGTTTGTGTTTGAGTACTTTACATGCATGGGTGAATTTACTGACAAAAACTCAGAACTCGACTTTCAGTAATTAATTTTTAAAGAATTTTTTTGAATTTTCATTGCATAAAATACCTCGATCAAGGTATTTTAAATACCTTGATAAAGCTATATAACTTTATCAAGCTATATACCTTTATCGGGGTATTGTGCTGGACCTGGTAAACATGCGAGACAACGTGATCATGAATATTTCAATAAGAGGCGGTTTTTTATCCGACACGGAGAAAAAATAATTTTTACCAAATAATATTTCATAACTTTTAAAAGTGATGGAGAGGAGTTGTCTTATTTGCAGAAAGTATATAACTCATATAACTTGATGAGACACCACATATATTTATTACTTTTAAAATAAAACACTAATACGGCATATATAGCTTTAATTGTGATTTAGAATGTATTAGTAAAATACTTACAATTTTCTTTTCTTACAAGAATTATTCTAATGTATATATATTATATTTTCTAGTTTTTAAAGACATTTCACGTCTTAATCAGCATGCAATTCTTAAAACAATGTTTGGCGCTTGATAAGCAAGAAAAAAATCAACGCGGACAATGCATGGAGCTTTGAAATGCTCTTGTAGAACTGGAATCTTGCCAATGCGCTGAGCACTGTTGGGTGCTGATCTAGTAGAGAGGGATTGGAACCGAGGTCCGGACTCAGGAATGTGCAGAGTTATTAGATGTATACTACCCGTGTGAAACCAATTAAAAGTGACCTTAGACCCCCCCCCCCCCCCCTTATAAAACAGAGACCCATCCTCGAAAAACGAAAAGTCATTAATTGATACAGATCCCTTTAATGAAAAAAGCAGTTTATACCCAGATAGCAAGACTATGTTGGGCCAACATTGGCAAAAGGTTGTACGGTTGGCGTTGGGGGAACAACGTTGGGCCAACGTTGGACCAATGTCACCATGCCAACCTCCTCGACCATGACAGAATTCCTATGTTGGCCCAACGTTGGTCCAACGTTAGCAACTGCCATTCACTTTCCTTCCCAAGGAAGGAGGGATGTTGATGTTGGCCCAACGTTGGCCCGATGTTTGTAACACACCCTTAAAGAAAGTGTCTTTTAAAGTTGGTAGTAGTATGTTGGCCCAACGTTGGCCCGATGTTTGTAACACACCCTTAAAGAAAGTGTCTTTTAAAGTTGGTAGTAGTATGTTGGCCCAACTTTGGCCCGATGTTTGTAATACACCCTTAAAGAAAGTGTCTTTTAAAGTTGGTAGTAGTATGTTGGCCCAACTTTGGCCCGATGTTTGTTATACACCCATAAAGAATGCGTCTTATCAAGTTGGTAGTAGTAAGTTGGCCTAACGTTGGCCAAATGTTTGTAATGCATCCTTAATAAAGTGTCCTTTCAAATTGGTAGTAGTATGTTGGCCCAACGTTGGCCCAATGTTTGTTATACACCCTAAAAAAATGTCTTGTCAATTTGGTAGTACATTGTAGTATGTTGGCCCGATGTTAGCACGAGTGTTCTTTTGTTTAGGTGTTTCAAAGATGGGATATTTATACTGGGCCAACGCTGGCCCAATTATTATACTGCCAACTAAAGATGGTGTCAATTTTAGCTGCTGAGCTGACATTCTATGTCCATGCTTTTAATTGGATGACTGATTTTTTTTTTATCTGATATATTCAACATTTTAAATATTAACTTAAGTGATCACAGCACCAAAGAGTGTTTTATTATATTTTTTGAATTGTGCACATGCATGATTATTTATTTGAAATAAAACCCTTGAAATTATGAATTTTTCATGAGCGTTGTATTCATGACTGAATACGGAACAGGATGTGAATGAAGCCTACATATACATAAATCAAAATGACACAGCTTTATAATTAAATTGAAACAAAAGTTAGGCGTTCGCTATCACGTGACCAAACTGTGGAGTGAGCTGTCAGATTCAATTGCTCACAGGTGTTGATAATGCAGGACAAGCAAGAAGAAGTGAAATTTAAATTTGTGGATTATACACTTGCTATACAGCTGCATTTAGAAGCGATGTAAGTATATTTATTCTTATTTATTCAGGTTAACTGTTAGAATTTATTTGGAATATTCATTCTTGTCATGTTTTTGCACACAAGCACTGTAAGTTAACTTTAAAAGGTTAAATAACATCTTTTAAGTTGTTTCTATCTATCTAATTCTTAACTGTCTATTACAGACACGATTGCAACATAGAAATTCAGCCAGAGACTGCAAGGAAAACAAATGTTGTGGCGGTACTTGTAAATAACAATGAAATCGAAGACCATGCATAAAGAAGTGTATAAAGTATGACTCCGTATGACAAAGATCAAGATGAAGAAAACGGGAGGCGACGAAGGGTAGGAAAAAGAGCGGGAATACAAGAAAAGGACTATAATAAAGGAAGTGAGCCCTGATTTAGAACTTTTAATTGATAATTTTTCATAATTTACCTCTGTTGTCTATTTTAAAATTTATTTTGTAAATTATGATTGAATTGATGTATATAAAATATCATCACAGTGAATCATTAGTAATGTTTTTATTGAACATGTCCATGTATGCATTATATGAATGCAGATTGAATTGTGTATTAATTATTTTAAACAGTCATAAAATAGGTTTATGTAAAGAATCACTTAACCCATTGCAAATTCTTCTATGTAATAACTACGTTGGCCCAACAATTTGCCATCTGACATTGTAAAAAAAAAAGGGTCAACATTGGGCCAACCTAACCAACCAGTTGTTAAGGTTGGCTGTTCGTTGGCATACACTAAAAACTACATTGGCCATAGGGCCAACGTTGGGCCAACCTAACCAAACAGTTGTTAAGGTTGGCTGTTAGTTGGCATACACTAATAACTACGTTGGCCCAACAATATGCCATCTGACATTTCAACAAAGGGCCAACGTTGGGCCAACCTAACCAACCAGTTATTAAGGTTGGCTGTTAGTTGTCATACAATTATACCTACGTTGGCCCAACAATATGCCAACATGTTGGACCAACGTTGGGCCGATGAGCAAAATTACCGTGGGCCAACGTAAGGTTACCAACAGTGGGCCAACGTTGGAAAAAAAATTGGGCCAACGTTGGCCCAACTATGTCTTGCTATCTGGGTATATATAATATAATAAATTAATAACATAGAATATCGGAACATTATACATTTATTGACTGAGTTCAAGGGCAACATGTGTTTTGTCGGACCCAAGAACCAAACTGTCTGCCTGAGGCCGTTAGGCCGAAGGCAGACAGTTTGGTTCGAGGGTTCGACAAAACGCATTTTGCCCGAGAACTCTGTCAATAAATGTTTTGTTATACCTTTCATTTTATTTTATTTTTTTTTATATATTTACATGTATTTTTTACTTAATTCCGTTATGTAACATCAGATCTATCACTGAATGAAAATGAGATTAAGCTCCGCCCACTCTGTGACGTAAGCGGTCCAACATCTCTTCGAGCGGTCCAACATCTCACTCAGCGGTCCAACATCGATTTTTTTATGCCCGCTCAGCAAAACATTAAAAATGTTAGACTTTTTTTGTATAGAATTGTATAGGAACAAATTTCTAAAGGTATAACAAATTATTTTAAAGACCTGAAATACTAGCAAAAGACCTCATATTTTGACGTGATGAAAAAAATATCACATAAAATTATCAATTTAAACATTCTGTTTCAATTTTTTGGGAGACAAATATTGATGATACTATACAAAAATAAACTTTTAGTAGATAACACTGAGAATTTAATGTACTATAAGTACAATGCTATGTATGTGGAGTCAACCATCCCTGGGCGTATCATGCAAAGGCGCGAAACATCCCGTTACCTAAGCAAAGAACGATAACTCTTTAAATTGTTGGTTGACATGTTGACCGAGTCTTTTCGGACTGGAGAGTTTTCTTCGACATTTCTTGTGCATGACACTGCCAGGAAAAGGTAAAACATGTTGCAGCTTGTTATTGTCTACAGAAATTAGATTCAGGACAATTGGATATGTTTAAAAAAAAAAGCGGGACCTGGTCATCCCAATGTTATGTTGAAACCACAAGACTCCTGCTGCAGTTTTATCATTAAACACTGTTAAAACAATGTAAACAAGAGCCAGTGAGCACAATGCTTCCGAAAGCTCAAGATTGTTTTTAAAATACTAAAACTCCTGGCTCCTGTGGTTGAAATGCACCACACACACGTACCCTCTCCCTCACACACTCCCTCACAAATTTCCAATGGTTACAGATGCTTCTTGCAACTACTATCATTGATTTGTGACAAAGTGATATTTTTTTTTGATTTTGGCAGAAATAAATTGCAATCTCTGATCTCTGAGAGGAACTGTCCTTGTGCAGCTGTCTTGTACCCTCATTTTCACAGTCTATCAAAATGTGTCAGTTTTAACCACAGGAGATGGCAGCTTTACTGTATCATTAAATTGAAAATAAATGATAAACAGGGATAAATCCTACCAGTGAGCTTTCCGAGCATAACAAGCAATAGCAAAGGTCACTGTCAGCTAAGATTTATGCCTGTTTTATCATTCATTTTCAATTTATTGATAAAAGTGCCGACTTCTATGGTTTAAATATAATTAACAAATAATTATTCTCGTCACTAAAACTAGGTTAAATAAACATGTTTACTTATTCAAAACTTTACAGGGAAATTATCACTTCATCCCCCCCCCCCAAAAAAAAATGGAGCAAATTGAAAAAAGAGCAAATTCACAATATATGCATGTACAGTATATTTTCCTAAACAAAACTGTAACTGCATGGGTGAATAAAATTGTAAGACTTAGTTTGAAAGGGGAAAAATAAACTGGGGCGAAACAAGCTTAATGTATTGCCTTCAAAGGAAAATATTTTTTATAAATCAAAAAAAAAATGTATAAAAGTAAAATCTAGAAGATTACTATGATTACTGATAAAGGTAAAAAGCTTTCAAAGCAGGGTTTAGCCAACTTGACTATTAATGCACAGGGATTAATTATCCATTCATAACAATTTCTAGAGAATTAGTTGCATCTAATGATCTTATTTTATATATGGAAAAATCATATTATCATGAAAAAAAAAATTTAATACATGTACATCATTAACATCATGGGAGTCATACTGTTTAAGTCAAAATAAAAAGTAAAAGGTATAAAAAAAAAACAAAAAACAAAAAAAACAAACAGAACATTTATTTACTCTGTTTCTGGGCAAAATGCATTTTGTCAGCTTCGAGTCTCCATAAAAAAATTTGGTTTTGGGGTTTGAAAAAACATATTGCCCCCAGTCTCGGTCAATAAGTGTATGAAATTAACTGCAAAAGAGTATAAACACTCTAATTACTATGTAGTGCTCAGTTATCATGGAAGTACTGAAAGGTTTTGTATTCTGTGAGTGTCCCATTTTTATTTTTAGGAAGAAGTGCTAGAAAACTTTGTTTTGTACGACAATGGAAGATTCACCAAATCCCAGTCCTACACCAATCTCACCCTCTTCAGGATCATCACGAAAAAGAAAATTATCTCAGAGATCTCGATCTCAATCCTGTGATAGTGATGACAGTGACAGTACCAACGACTCTCGATCTCAATTTCATGAAAGAGGGAATAGTTACAGATCCGATGTTTCCAAATGGGATATTAATACATTAGAATCGTTTGGGATTTTTTTTGATGAAAAAGCGACAGAATTGACAGAGTTAACTAAATGTGTTCTGGAAAACTTGTATTCTGTGGAATTTTATGGTATCAAAGATCGTGCTGCATTTTGGACTAAATTACTTGAGATTAAGGAATGTCTGATGGAATCAACTAAAAAATGTTTGAGTCGCTTCAATGAAGATCTTGAGTCTATCATAATGACACCTAAAATTGAAGAAATTGAGAACTGTTTAATACATGCAAGGAGAAACATTAAAGAGGAATTTATGTCAATGAGAATTGGGTCTACCTCATCAGAATTTCTATCAAGGTATTTTTTTTACTGTGCTTGATACTTCAATGGATGTTATTTATATAGTAGAAATACTGAATTGTTAAACTTTTGAAAAACTCTGAAACTATTATGGAGAACTTTACCCTTTGCTCATGTGTCAAATTGGGCTTTTGTACATTTGATATTCTCCTACAGTCAAAATGTCAATATTAAATTATTTATTTCTATAGGCACCTGTTTAGCCTTTGGTATGCTGGGATTACAGAGTTTATTGAGTATTACTCTGACTTCATACAAGGACTGGTGTCTGGGCAAAGAACTGGGGTGGAGGGTGCCTTTATTCAGCTTGTAACACTCTTCAGCAAGATACTCCTGTTGAACCCTATGTGAGTTAAAATGTTATTGGTTTGAAACAAATTCAGAATATTTGGAGCTCTAGCTAGCTTTTATGTTAGTGTTCTAGTCAAGTTTGTTTTTATTTACTATTTATTGTTTTTAAAATGACTACATCCCCATCAAGTAACAAGAGATCTAAAATTCCTTGATTCAATTGTTTGTAAACTGCTGAGGCAAACATTTTGATTAACTTAAAAGCAGTGATTGGGAAGGGCCTGCGCCACACGCCATAGTCGCATTCAAGTGAAAAATGGCGCATCAAATCATCCAATGTTGGCGCCAAGGTGCGCATTCAATTTTTAGCGATCTTATTTTGAAATATTTTGTGTATGACTTAATAAGTAATGGTTATAAGCCGAAAACTGTCCATTATGTCAGATATTAGACGACCCGAGGCGCGTTAGCGCCGAGGAGAGTCTAATATCTGACATAATGGTCAGTTTGAGGCTTATAACTTACTTAAAACATTTCACTACTGTTGAACACATCCATTGTTAACTTACTGGACAGCCACAGGTAAGGTCTCGTTCTGCTTGGATGACTACCTGGCACTGTTCATCAAGTTAGGCCAAAGAAAACGAGTTTTGGTTTTTTATTCTGC
The DNA here is from genome assembly GCA_003671525.1 of Saccostrea glomerata. Classification (NCBI taxonomy): domain Eukaryota; kingdom Metazoa; phylum Mollusca; class Bivalvia; order Ostreida; family Ostreidae; genus Saccostrea; species Saccostrea glomerata. The sequence goes on along the minus strand of PRKT01000861.1, from coordinate 45,077 downwards.
CTTTATTAATAGTTGGAATCACCGAGAGGTGTTTTATATTGATAAATATGAACATTAACTTTGTTTTATCTTATTTATCCGCATTGCGACATTTTTTAAATATACTACGCATGCGTAAAAGTCAGTTCTACTAAATTCTTTACAATTTATTCATTTTACAACGCAACGACCACGGATGAAGACGTACATTTTAATTTCGAAAAAAAAACCTTCAGAATCGCTTGTTTTGACGATGCCATCTATCGATTACACCAAGATGCCTCAGTTCAGGTTTTTACTGTGAAATCTGGATGTATATTCTTATGTTCCGGAATTGCAAGAAACAGTTCCCATTAAAAGGTAATTTTTGTAAAGCAATAGGATTTGAAGGATTTTACTCAAACAACTGTTTATTAAAGCATTTTCTATGAAATTGGGAGATTATTCCTGATGTATATTTTAAAAAAAAAATAATGCAATTCTATTTTGTTGGCAGGTTTCGAACTCGGAAGGATTTTACTCCAGCCACTCCTTAAAACGACAGATACTCGCTTAAACGACGCAGGACTAGGTGGACGAATGTTCATAAATCACCGGACGAAATTACATATTCCGTTGGAATTTCGTGAGCTCAATTTTGTGCTAAATGCGGAAAAATGGATATTTCAATAAAAGAAACGCCCAATGTTGTGTGTAAGAAAACACGCTTCTCATTCATCTTTTGTGTCCATTGGATTTTATATATGTTCCGTGGATCAATCATTGTGAAATGAATCTATTTTATAGCAATGAACAGTGAATTTAGGAAATTTATGATCGGAGCCACGGATGCGTTTACAATAATGAATCTTAGACATTCAATTCACTGGATTATTTGTGCCATTTTCAATAGGATTTTTTGTGAAATATTAACATATAACGCTACTAATTTCCTACTTTGTTCATATTAAATTGTTTGATTTGTCATTGCCTTTTACGTGATGTTTACTTATTTGCCTCGCCCTTTGTTCTCATTTTAACATTAACTGTACCTGTCCAATAAGTTGAATCTTATTGGACACCTACAGGTAACTTATTGGACAGGGTGCAGGACAATAACAAATTTATTGAACCAGGTTTAACAAAAGATGACGTCACAGAAATGTTTTAACTTGTTTTACTTTCGTTTTAAATGCAGTCAATTATAGAACAACAAATCTCATTGGTGGAATCCCGTAAAGAACTACTTCCGGTTTGACGAAGCTCGTAGATTAGGTACATTATGACATTTATTTGTAGGATAATGTGAATATCAATATAAGTTTAACGCAAAATACGGGTAAATTATATGAAAGGTTTCCTTTAAATTTGCAGCATTGCATGTGTTCAAAATTAGATTCCGTTCATTAAAACATGTTTTCTTTCATGATTTACATTTGTTTGTCATTTTGTTGTTTCTGAAAATGGCCCCTCATATTGTATTGATGGCCCATTTATTTTCAAAATGGCCCATCAAAAATGTTGACAGTTGCGCCATAGTCCCATTGACCATTTTGGCCTTCCCAATCACTGTAAAAGGATTGTTATTTCTACATTTTCATGTTGCATGAACTCTGCCAGACTTGCTTTGTATGCTCGATGTGACCCATATTTTATGGATGAATGAATTGATAAAAATCTTGGAGCAGAATCTTACCAAATAAGTTGAAATAACTACATTAACTGCATACATGTACATGTATATTGTATCTTTATCTGCATACATGTAGCTGATGTATCTACATAGAAACATTTTGTCTATCAGACATGCTTCTGATGCCTGGATCTGATGTACACCTTTCTTTAGATGAATGAATAGGTTAAAAGTTTTTTAGCAGGAACTGTAAATTGTACACAGACAAGTTGAATGATGTAATGTATCATATAGGGATGAGCACCACATTCATTCATAAACATGATACAGAACTAGAGACACTTACACTTGATTACTGCCTGCATTTTACATCCATTTTATTTAATTTTGATAATTTCATCCTTAGAGGGAAAAAAGATTCCATTTATTAATGAGATACCAGCTGGTTTTATCGTAATATTCAATGTCTCAGAACATGGTACAAGTGTGAGGTATTTTGTAATGAAGTGAGTTAAACAATTTTGCAGGAGGGGAGATGCTTGGCAGAAAACAGAAATGAGGCTGAATGGTGAACACACAACCAGTGCTCCAGATATCAGATACACGGTGCTTGGAGAACCTACACGGTTTACTACTGGTTCATCTCTAATCACAGGCACTGTGGGAGAGGTAAGTGTAAAAGGTGCATGTATTATCTATAGATTTGTTAATGTATATCTATTAAGCCACTTTTTTGAAAGAACTCTCTTGCTAAATCAAGTTCATCACTTGACACTTTTATGGATCTATTAACTATTTGATCCAGAAATGCACTAATTTTTGAGACAATTTTTATACATTTAGGCCCTATTTCAAGAGAAAATCTTCTGCTCCAGAATTACTGGGCCAGGAAAGGTTAAACTTATGTATAAGCATCCTTAGGTAGTGTAGATTCTAAATTATGACCCTGGAGGGTAGGGGAAGGCCAGAATAGGGAATCCAAGTTTTACATAGAAATATAAAGGGAAATTCTTTAGAAATCTTTTTCTCAAGAAACACAGGACCAGGAAAGCTGAAACTTATGTGGAAGCATGCTGGAGTAGTGAAAATTTTAAATTGTCAGGGTTCTCATTAAGTGCCGGCGACCGGCGATTTCGCCGTCTACTTACACACTGGCGCCGGTAAATCAGTAAAAGAAAATCTGTGCTTCAGAAGAGAATTTTGGTTATCCCGTTTGTCTTGGTCAACGTAGTGAATAAAAAACGTAAACATATAAAAATCGTTTTTATTTGACGCTTTCCTTGTAAGATTATGACCCCCTATTTTTAATCAAAGTACTCAGAAGTACTGAAAGCTGCGCTCATTTACAGGTTAATGAAAAAAGACCGTGGTGACAGTTTAAAATCATATTCAGACGTTTAGAGGATATGTTACACACAAAAATATCTAAATGGCATGTTTAGTATTAAAATGTTTTGAAAATTAAATAAAAAAAATAGCTAGAAATTAACAACGTAAAATATTCATCACATGTATCGTTTCGGCGTTTTATATACAAACAGAAGTAAATAAACTCCGATGCAGCAAGATTAATTAAGGTCAAACGACTCTGGACTGATGTGTCCTCAGCGGGGAGTTTTGCATCAAGTCATTAATGATGTTCCCTGTGTGTTAACTAGCCTGATAGTACAACCTTTATTTATAGAATATGAAGCAGACAGGGATACCTGGTGAAAACCTTTCGCACCTTTTGAATTGCTTTGTAAAATATCAATCAAAGGAGCCAGGAAAACTATTAAACAATTTAATATTTTGATAAAAATATTCGATTTACTATTTTTAAAGGTGTTTGAATGGATTTTGTTTTCTCAACAGCGGCTGGACGTACTATATTTTTACTCGTAAACTCAGTTTGGCAGTGAAGAAGCAGCATTTTCTGTTGCTCACCGTTGCAATAGCCGGGCATTGCTATTCCGAGCAATGAGCTCGGCTAAAAACGTGGTGATGATACAGGAATCGCGATCGAAACACAGGCGATAACTCAAACCCAGTGCATCTACCAAACATTCCAGAGAGTTCTGAAAGCAATCATGGCGTGTCATAAAAAAAAACGCTGAGAATATTAGTTGAATTATCGTCTTTATTTGGTGTATAATTTAGGTTTAAAGGCATGCGCAACCTAAAAAAAATTGTTGTAATTAATTCTGAAGTTATTTCCAGTGCAAATCCTTTTGTATACTTAAAATTATTCTGTGGTGAGGCCTTGTCCCGAGACACAGTAAGATTATTCTAACTACCGATAGAAATACAGGCGCATCACTATTTTCTGACAAAGAATTGTAAGTGTCACAGGTGGTGAAAAATCAAGTCTCAACCGGGACTCGAACCCAGGGTCTCTGGCGTACCGTGCCAGCGCTCTAACCACTGAGCTATTGAGACCCGATATATTGACGGACTTTCACGCACCTGTGAACCCGGTGACATTTTCCCCCTCTTTGTAGAAATTCGTCCTCGAATTCTATGAGTTAAGGAAATGCGTGAAGCATATTCCTAGGGAACAGTGGGTTATTTTGTTGGGCGCCAAATGTCACAGGTGGTGAAAAATCAAGTCTCAACCGGGACTCGAACCCAGGGTCTCTGGCGTACCGTGCCAGCGCTCTAACCACTGAGCTATTGAGACCCGATATATTGACTGACTTTCACGCACTTGTGAACCCGGTGACATTAGGGTGACTTTCTGTATGGATTTCAATGATACTTGCATATTTTTTTAATAATTCTGAAAATACAGCGTACATATATATCTAGTTAATAAGCTGCAGACACTCAGACTCCATCTAAACAATGTAAATGTTTTCAATCAAACAACTGCTACAAAAAAGCAACATTTTTTTAAAAAAAATCTTTATTCACAGCATACATGTATTAAAAAAATCATTGAAGTTTTAAAGATCATATGTGCTACTCCTGTGATTTTTTTTTCTTTTACAAAAATGGGCTCCTAAAAAGTGTAATATTGAAAACAAATGAAACAAGTCAAAAAATGTTCAGAAAGGTCCCAGAAGCCACCTCCTGCAATGTAAGAATTAAAAATTTTCCGGGGGAGGACCCCCCTACCCCCCGCTTGCCGAAAGGGGGGAAACCCCCCTCTCGGATTCACCCCCCTCGGGCCGTTGGCCCTCGTTTCGGGCCGTCGGCCCTCAAGTCTGAAGTGCCCCCTACTTTTTCTTTTTCTCCACCTACTGTAAAAACTAATGAGAACCCTGATTGTTACAAATATGACCCCTGAGGGTAGGGCGGGGTCACAATAAGGGATCCAAGTTTTACATAGAAATATATAGGAAAAATCTTTAAAAATTTTTCTCTCAAGAACCATTGGGCCAGGAAAGCTGAAACTTATGTGGAAGAATTTTGGGTAGTGTAGATTGTATAAAAGTATTTAAAAGCATGACAGGGGAGGGGGATAGGGGGCCACAATAAGTATTACAATTGGGAAATCTGGTAAAGAACTGCACACCCAAGTTAATTAGGTGAGCAATGTGGCCCATTGGCCTTCTGTTTTATTTTCAATTCCAATAAATTGAGCCACTTTTTCTTCATAAGTTTCTTATTAAAGAAATAATTCATAGCTTTTAAAACAAATCTCATAAAAAAATGTCATTTCAGGTGAATATGTGGCCACAGTATAAAAGTGATAATGTCGATGACTTTTGTATCAGAGACGAGAAGCTCCGAAGCCAGTCTGTTGAGAATATCTTAGGTCAACATGGAGGGGAGCTTTTAGTGGAGGTTATGAGCTCTGCTATACCTAATACGTCTGTAGGAATAATCTGTGTTCAGACCGAGGTTAGTGGTAATTTTATAGCTAGAAAAGTTGATTGATACAAGTTTGTCAACTGCATGTCTGTTGTCAATATCTGTTGAAAGTAATAATTTGTAATGATGCAGCAAAACATCCCATTTTCCTTCAATATAAGTGTAGAACAAAAAAAAAAAATAACAAAACTTAATGTGGACTAAAATGTTTTTATTGCTCGAATTGTTTTATTCTGTACTCTCATACTGTGAAAGCACTTATTTTCATGGTTTTCAAGGTACAGGGTGTTTCATAATATATGTTACATTCTGAGTCTTCAATTTGACAGACACGAGAAAAAGATACAGATAAGTCTTTTCATCAAATTGATGCACATATCCATAAGATTCATAATGTTCAATTACCAAGTAAAATATTAAACACTGAAGAAAATTTTAAACATTAATGAAAATTAGTGAAATTTCCAAGTTGTGCCATTTTTGCTATGTTGAATTTCACAACGTCAAAAGTTCACATTACATGTTCCAAATGATCTCCGTTAATTAAACAATAAATGAAGTTGCTTCTTGAAATTTGTATATAATCTTGTCACATATTTTTGCTTAGATACTCCTCATTTGAAGGTACACATTCTTTTGGAGCTCATTCAGTACATGTGGTTTACGGTTGTACACCCTATTCCTTAAGAACCCCTCAGAAAACTAGAGCCCAAAAATTGAGATTGTCAAATGCAGAGTTCAAACTCTTTCCTTGCATTAATTATTGAAAATTTGTATACTGATTACTTCAGATCATATTTAAAAGTGCATTATATGCTGAAAATGCTGATATTACCATAATAAATTTCTGAAAATATCTTTCAGACACTTATCTCAGAAGTGTGCTACATTGAAGATCGTGTCTCAACTTCACCAATAAAGTCTCCACTTCTTAAAGTCTTCAGGCTTTCTGGAATACTGTGTCATTTACTGCATACTGTCCGTCCCAGTCCTCGCTTTAACCTTGTTACTACCCTTCTGATAAGCATCCTAGAAAGCTTCTGTTTTTTGGGGTTTTTTGAACTTGTGAATGAATGGAATGAATATTGGCGACATGATTTGAAAAAAAGCAGCTTTACAATTCAGCACTGAGTGTATAAGTCAAGTCCATTTTGAGAAATATTCAAATTATGACATCAGCATTCATAGATCAATTAATCATTGCCAAGACCTTGATTTCCTTCAGTTGACTTTTTCACATGGATCAAATGTTTAAAATGATATAATGGTTGAAATAGAAATATGTTAGGTAAGAAAAATAATTAGATCTCAAAATGTAACATATATTATAAAACACCCTGTATGAAGAAACCCACAAATTTTTTTCCACCATGAAATGTAATTTTTTTTTACAGATACATGTATTACTACTAAACAATATTAATCCACAAAAATAAATTCCAACGAACTATTTTTGCCTTAAACTTAAAATTTTTCATGCAATTTTACCCTTCAAAAATATGTGATTTTACAGTGATATAAAAATCCTAGAACAGTTTTTTGTCACTTAAGAATTATACAATGTACAATGGGATTATTGAAAATAGTAAACTAGGTTTTTAAAGCAGTTTCAAACAATTGTGTGTATTACTTTCAACACATAAATTCTCTATTGAAATTAATTGTAATAATTGAAGGAAAATTAAAGTAAAAATAAACAAGTACTTATGAAGCAAATGTATGTAATTATATTATACTGAATTAAGTCCATATTAAAATATTCTATTTGCAGGTATTAAATAATTATTAATAATATGGATATTTAATATTGCAGATCATTTTCACACGTTTGGATTTGAGCACTGAACATTTTAGAAAATTAAGGAATGCTGATAAACTGGAGGATGTCAGAAGTAGAATTCAATACTCAAGACCATTCAACTTCTTAGTTAGAAAAGACAGAGAAGAAATTTTGAATACAATGTTTCAACTTGGACTGCTCAGCAGAGCTAGAAGTTTATATTATCAGGATTAACAGCATATTTAATTTTCCTTATATAAGCTTTAAAATTTGTGAAAATGTGCATTACAATGTTAAGTATACAAGTACTAGTGATTTAGCTCGTTTGAACTTCAATGAACTTCCTTATGAATCCAAAAATAACATATTAATTAAAGTATACTGTCATTGTTAATACATGCATAAACTTTCATAAACTCAGCAAGTGCTTTTTAATTTATTGTTTAAATGTTACAAATGTTAATTCTAAAGATTTTTTTAAACCAAATTCTTCTCATTTACATTCCGATACATAAAATGGCATAATTGTTAAAGAATTATTTCATGACTATGAATGTCAAGGTAATTAAAAAGTTGCATAATATTTCTTGTATTTTTTTTAATCTGGACAATTTAAATATATGATCAGATTTTTTTATGATACATGTACTAATGTGAATGAAATATTAAATGATTTGATGATGTTATATGAACTGTTTAATCTATTTATACTAACCAATTACCCATAGGAATTACCCGTACTTCATAGGAAATTTTGACATAGATTGCTCTTTAAGTTCATTATTTACTTCACCATAATATCATGTTATGTAACAAGGTCATGTATGCAAGATGGTTATCATCATGATTTCTGGTGGTATGATTTGGAGCTTACTTTGGTCATATATTATATCACTTTTTTTGGTTATCACTACTTTGTGTCCCCAGCTTTCACTGAATGTGGGACTGGAGATATTTATTCGAGCCAGTCTGTTTGTCTGTAGATATGTTTTTCTTTATGTATAAATAATTTCTTAAATCTGTTTTGAGTTTTATGCTTTCAGATTATATTAACTAGCTGTCAGCATTAAAGAAATCCTCAGATATTCATTTCTTTATACAGACTACTTCATGGTTACTTCGAAGATTTATAAATCCATATTGTCACTTTCAACTAGTTGAGGGTACTTTGATAAAATAATATGCATCAAGCTCAAAAGTTTATTAAACAATACAAAATAGGAACAGAGCAAACACGGACTTCCAAAACATCAGAGGTGGGATCAGGTGCCATGAAAGAGTGAGCATCCCATGCTGACCGGTCACATCTGCATTGTGTTCCTTGTCATATGATTGGACAATAACGGAAAAAATCCATTGACAATGCATTGTGTATAAAATGAGTAAACAGTATAAAAACTTCAATTACATTGTAGAATTCATTTGATGATTAATGTGATCAGTTGTACTATTAAACAAGAAAATGGGTTGATAGGTATGCGGAGTTCTTTTTCTCAACCAAGCCGCTACTTATCATCTTGAATTACAATTCAAATGTAAATGTAGGAAGTACATGTAAGCCCTGTAGTTACATTTTATTTTGACTTTTGCGGCCATTATCAGCTAAACCAGAAACAAACAATTTCTCCTTCTACATATATTTATTTTATGATAACTTAAACACGTCTATAATGAACTTACATCAAAGTTGTGTTCCTCTCCATGACATAATTTATACATTGTATTTACATTATGAACCTTACGGATGTAATGAACTAAGCTTTATTAAGAAAAATCTCTGGCACTACATTATAAGCATGTTTTATTGTGATATATCGCAAACACTATAATTCATCAATTAAAAATCTATATTCCAATGATAGACAAACTACAATAAAAATTTTATATATTAACTTCAGTTGTTTCATCCTCTACCAAAAAAAAATTACACTGCATTTAAAAAAAAAATGATTGGTGCAAAACAATATGAATAAAATACTTTAACAATATGTACACGTATTTTAAAACTTGTAAAACATTTATGCACTTTGAGATATTTAAGCACACAAGTTGTATTTTTCAAAAAAAAAAAATGATTACACTTCATAATTTAAAATTAGATTGAAGACATAAATCACATATGCTAAAATTTCCAAGACAGAATTATATATACATGTATGTCTCTCACAAAAGTAGTGGAAATTGAAATTTCATATTTTCTAAGTGAAGTATTTTTAAGCTGGGTAATAATCAACTTGATTAAATCTCTTAACCTTAGACGAAGGATAAATTTTGACAAGGAAATTTTATAAACAATCTCTTTAACAAGATTTTAAACAAAATGGGTTTGTTAATCACGGATGTCCCCGTCAGACGTCTTATAGCTGAAGTTAAAATTTCTCAAATGCGAATTTAACTCTAAGGTCAAGGCCAAAGTCAAACTTGTTACATGTATATAGTACCAAATGCAAATTCTTCGCACAAGGAATACACTTTTGAATGATAAAAAATAGTGTTCTAAAATTTAAAAATATATGGTCAAAGTTAAACTATTTAAAATGGGCCAAACTCTAAGTTAAAGGTCAAAAAGTCAAATAATTTTTTACCCAATGAAAGGTCTTGTCATAGTGAATAACATTAGACCTATGAAATCCCCAGCACTAACTATTCAAAATTTAATCATTGACATGGTTAAAGTTCGGAAATTTTTGGTAATAAATTGATCAAAATCCAAGGTCAAGTTCACAAGGTCAAACTTGTTGTCACCAAAATGAAAGGCCTTATCACAAAGAATAAATCTGTGAAAGATGAAAGTCATTTTCCCAACACCTTATAAGATATGGACAAGGTTAAAGTTTTTGTGGCCAAATAAAGAGACAGACGGACAGAACAAAAACTAGTGATAAACGCCCGAATCTTCTAAAAGGAAGAGGGGGGGGGCATAAAAAGACTGCACGAAAAATTAGGTTGTATTTTTGCTGCATAAAGCTTTAAATAATAATGGATCCGATATAATCAATATATTTAGTGAAACATGTATCAATCAAGTACAGGTGTTATATGTAATTGCAAGTAAAATTTACAAGCATCATATCTTTTTCAAGTCTATTTTGAACTTCTCCATTTCTAAAGATACATCGTTTCAATGATTTTAGTAACTAAAAAGGAAATGGTAAACTCTCCTACTAATTTAAAAGTAACTTTTATATTTCACTAAATATCACATCCCATTCAAGAAACTTCGTTTAATAACGGTAATATCCTTTGTCAGCTGTTGCGTCACCAACGTTTCTTCAGTTCATAATTTGTTTTTCGTTTCATATTCGGCTCCTTCTAATATTATCCTGCCTCTGATCTGAATGCTAGGTCTCCAAATCAAGAGTACAAGTTAATTTGAGGTCTGAAAATGATAAATAAATAAAGATTCGTATTTGACATTGAATCATCTAAATCAAAAAGTAAAACCGGACATATTCTTGAAACAATGTGACGTCAATTTAAAGTCAGCCGTATTCATAATATTTAAATGTATTTAACCTGGTATTTATCTTAATAATATTTATGAAACCATTTTGCAATAGAGATGTTATAAACATCCGTTAAATGAAATTTTTGTGTGGCATTTTTCCTTAATTTAGAACGAGCATTGCAAATGGCGTACTGAGTATTTTGATCATCAGAGATTTTATATATTTTGTATATATCATGTATTTTGAAAGAGTTTTTGATATAACATTGTAATATAAGTTGTAAACTGAAGGTGTTCATAAATATTTCCGTTTTTATTAATTTACTAATGTTATTGTCATTTTATCAAAGAAATAATTAAATTCTCATTTTCAGAATTTTTTGTCAGGTGATTGTCTTACGTAACAAATTGATAACTTACTTATTTTGTATGTTCCATCACCTTTATGATCTCATTTTGTAGAGTTCCCTTACTCAACCTCAGTATTGCCTACAAAATAACTTTATTATGGATTTCAAACAGAAAAAAATTACAATTTATTTTTTGCTTACATGTACAATTTCATTCACAAATTAAACAAAAGTTTACAACAAGAGGCCCACGGGCCTTATAGGTCACCTGAGTATCATGTAACAACTTTCCAGCGATTGTATTTGGTTTGTGTTTTAATCCAAAAAGCCATGAAATTCACAAATTTTGAAGGAGGCACCATTGCTTATCAAAGGGCAGATTTCAAAGCATTAATTTATTTTTAGTCAAAGTACTCCCGTGGTACCCCTGACCCAGCGGCCCTGAAATTATCTATTTTGAAAGAGAACCCTTTCTTCATTATAAGGCCAGCATTTTTTTTATGTTTAGGTTTAGTTATGAACATGAGAATAAAAAAGACCCGAAGGAGAAGGAAACAAATTTTTTTTTTGATAAATCAACTATTAACATTTGTACATTTTTTTTATGCTATTCTAATAGGCTCCTTACCACTGGACACATAATGCTTACAAATAGGAAAGTAGAAGAACATTTAATTGCTTATTTCATCATCTGCCAGTTTGGGCCAGTTATATAAATTTTGTGATGTTGGTCAAAATATATTTTTAAAAATCAATTCTTTAAAAGTTTTTCAATATATCTTCATTTTTTAATATGTGTTAGGTGAATGTGTAGACATTGTTCTAAAATTTACTTGATGCCTAAAATTATAATTCCTATCATAAAACAGACAGGGAGTATTGGGAAGTAGAGTGAACATTTTTTAATTAAGTTTAAAATAATTTTTCTGGCTGATACAAATGATACTACATGCCTGTATATATTTGTATATTCTTGCCGCATTTTAATAGTTGAATTTTTTTTTTTATTTCTTCAGGTTATTGTTTATTTCTTCCTCAAATGGACTTAACTTCTCCCATAGTTTTATTCATTACATCTGATGCATAAGTGTTATGGGTAAGAATTACCCGAAATGCCAGCAAAGATCAATAACACAATTTAAACTTAACAATAATTTATTTACAGTAATATACAAATCATTAAGTACAAACTTAGCAAAAATCTAAAAATACATACATCAGAGTGTCCGTTGCTGCACACAATGTCCCAGTGAAAATATATCCCAGTTGTAACTCAATGGTGCTCATACGACAAGAGT
>PRKT01000861.1:0-19797 GCA_003671525.1 Saccostrea glomerata | reverse complement strand
CTCCTACAGTTTTGGTCTGATTTCAATATAACTTGGCACACAAGTAGACTACACTAAGATACATAATTCTGCATATCGGTTTTTGATTTAAATGAACAGTGTTGCCATGGTTACTAAAAATAGTAATTTCTGTGAAATTCTTTTAAAATGCTACTCCTCCTACATTTTTAATTTTGGTCTGATTTCAATATAACTTGGCACACAAGTAGAATAAACTAAGATACATAATTCTGTGTATCATTCTGATGAACGGTGTTGCCGTGGTTATTTAAAAATATAAATGTCTGTAAAATTGTTTCAAAATGCTACTCCTTCTACAGTTTTGATCTGATTTCAATATAACTTGGCACACAAGTAGACTACACTAAGAACATAAAGAGACTTTGTCAATGATCATTATTCTACTTATTGCTGTTGTAAAGTTTCAAATCCCAGCTGCTTAAGTACTTTACTCTTCCTTTGCTATAAATTCAAACCAGTAGAGCTTCAGTCTCGACAGAGACTTCTGGTTTAAGATAGGCCTTATCACAGCTCATATACATGTGTAAAAAGTTATGGTCAATTTTAAGCAATGTTTAAATTTTGGAAAAGCCGGATAAACTTCAAGGTCAAAGTTCATGATATACTAGTATTTGATATGATTTTATCACAGGTTGCGTACATGACATTGTGATGTTTGTGTGATATGAAAGCCCTATCTCTCCTCATTGAAAAGTTATGATCAAGCCTCAAGGTCAAGTTGTCAAAAGTCAGTGTATGTTTTGAAAAGATTTGTCATAGGTAATTTACAGGGATAAAATAAAAGCCCTATCTCTTCTCATTCAAAAGATATGAGTATTGTTAATGTTTTTGAAAAGCAAGTTAAAGGGTAAAAAATGAGTGAATTTTAAAAGGTGTTGTCATATTTTTATAAAATGGAAGCTTTCAAAAGTTATGGTCAATTTAAAGTAATGTTCTTTTTTTTAAGTGGGTCAAGCTCCCAGATCAAGGTCATGAAAATCAGATGTCACAAATAATGCATATATGAAATATCAAAGTCCTATTTCAACTAATTCAATAGTTATTATCAATTTTAAAGTTCTCATGACAGATGGACAGAAGGGCTGACAAATAAGGTTTAATGTTTAATGTAAAAAATAAATACATGTTATTTGAACATGATAGATTAAGAAGTACGAATAATTAAAAAAAAGAAAATATTAGAATATATTTCCATTTCTAATACCCCATTCATACGACGAAAATTTGCTTATGTGTGCAAATTTACATATGAGTAAATATACATACGTAAGTAAAAGTTAATTTGCTATGCGTTCAGACGAGATTTATGTACTGTACGTAAATCCTTGTATTTTCATATAAAATAAGGAGATACACAGATTCAAAATTGTGGATTTTTATAGAAAAAGGTTATTTTCTCATTATTTCGGTATAAGACTAACTTTTGAATGTTCCTCAAAGAAACTAGGGGGAAATCCTATCCATTTATTTTTTGGTACGGATAAATGCGAACTATTAGGAAAACATTACACACGAATAAAGAAAAATTGATTAAAATCATTGTTTAAAGTTGGATAATGCTTTGGTCTCGGTCCTTAAAATGTACATTTATGCAATAAACAAAACAAAATACATACATAAGTAAATTTGCTGCGTGTTCATACGACAAAATTTACTCACAAAAACTCACAAAAACTAATAATTTGCGACAACATGTATGCAAAAGTTAATTTGTACCTAGTCCTGACCAGGTGTAAATTTACTCAACTGTGCAGAATTTACATGTGAGCAAATCTGTTCATACGACAAAAATTACACATGTGAGTAAATTTACACATTAGTAAAATATACTGAGGTATGCAAATCATGTCGTATGAATGGGGTATTATTTTGTTCCCTGTGATAACTCATTGAGAGTTAGGGGGAGTTAATTTCTTGATAATTCTGTCGGAATGTAAATTAGGCAGGGCGATAGGTTTAGGAGCTCAGGAGGCCTAATACGCATGCAAATCTCGTGCGCATCTGTCTCTGTGCCTTACGATAAGGAGGCCAAATATGCAAGTAAATCTCGTGCTGCTGACTTTGTGTTTGACGTCAGTGGGTGAGGACTATTTAAATTGGCATGGAAGTCCTCTTGTTATTTAAATCTATTAATGTACATTTTTAGACGGAGGCTTAGCCTCCGCTCTATTGGTACCGCTCATCTGAGGCGGAAGGGAAAATGCGATCGCCATCTAGCGGCAAATCACGTTAACTTTGATTAGCCTGGTCCCTTGGCTCATACTTTCCAAGGCAGGAGTACACGAAGCAAAACAGGGACAGGGAACCAGGCTAAATTTTGATAAACTGGCCTGCCTGTCTGATATCAGATATGCGCTGTATACAGACAGGTGATCAGTGATGTATAGAGTCTGCTGCTGACACGCTCATTGGCTGATAAAAATTCTCGCTGACACAGAATTTAAATTGTCGGGGAAACCAAAACAGATCACCGAGTGCAGTTCTCTGCATCTGATTTTGATGCAATTAATCTAATTCGGTCACAATATTTTCCAAAAACAATACATACTAGTAATTCTTTTTTTTCCTCATGAACCTTTAATTATCTGACCTCGCCTGAGGGCTTTTAAATTAGTTTGCGAAGGTCCTATCATTGTCTGTTTGTTTGTTTGTCCCCAAACTTTAACCTTCGCCATAACTTTTGAACCATGAAAGGTAGAAACTTCATATTTGGTATGCATACTTCACTAATTGGGTGCTTTTAAATAACACCAATACTAATGACCTTGTGACCTTGAATATGACCTATATGCTAAAAATAGCTTTTCTGTCTGCAAACTTTAACCTTCGCCATAACTTTTGAACCATGAAAGATAGAGACTTAATATTTAGTATGCAAACTACACTAATAAAGTTCTTTTAAATGACACCAAGGTCAATGACGTGGTGACCTTGACTGTGACCTGTATGCTAAAATACCTTTTTCGTATCTTTCACCATAACTTTTGAACCATAAAAGATAGAGACTTCATATTTGGTATGTATACTCCACTGATCAAGGTCTTTCAAATGACACCACGGTCAGTGACCTTGTGACCTTGACTGGTGACATGTTAACACTTTATTACTTGGTGTGTTTTCTCTCCTATTGCCACAACACTTGAGTCTTTGGCATTTTTCGCCATCCATGACGAGCATCTGTCATGATGTTAATTCCATTATCATCGCTGCATGTTAATACTGTCCTCATACTCCTACTCATTAAATATATATTCTGTAGGCATTTGTCGCCATTACTTTGTTTAATTGTACAAATTTTAGTTCCCTTTGAAAATCTGACATATGAACAGGCAACATTTCACTACAAGCAAATCCATGAATAACTCTTTTATTCACCAAATATTCATTATTTGGCAGGTATGGTGATGAAGACCACAAAATGCTATGGTGTTTTTGAATTCTACAATTAAATCTTGCTGCAGCAACACGTCCCTTTTCGGTGATCTTAATCATTGAGGTTTGGCGCAGTAGTACTATGAAGTAATAAACGTTAATTGACGTGATTATTTCCATTTTTCAGATAGCATTGAACTTGCCTCTGCGTTGTGCATTTGCTGCCTTTTTTTAACAATTTGAAATTAAATATTTATCGAATTTAAAAGTTCTTGTTTTTTTCAGTATCTGCTATAGTTTTCTGTAGTGTATACTAACGGAAAAACAATATTGTAAAAGAATGTTTTTAATTTAATCTTTTTCACTGATGTTTTCGGTGACTGATATAACGTTATCTTTCTTTTTTCCATTTAAGTTTACACAAAGAATAATGCATTGCATTAAATATTACATTATATTTATATTATTAAAAAAAGAAAAAGGTTGAGATATCACCTGGAATTTCATGTAAACATGTATATTTATCTATGCGCTGTAAAGAACTATTTTAGTAACTATTGATCGGGCACGAGATGCAAAATTATTGAGATTTTGCGCTATTTGCAAGCTATTATAGAGATCTGGGAGAAAAATTTTGTTTCAGTGCTCATCCCCTGCTGACTGGTCACACCCGCCGTGTGCTCGTTGTCATAATCAGGAAATAACGGAAAAAATCCGTGGTCAATTCAGTGTATAAATAATGGACTAACAATTGGTATGAAAAACGTCAGCATTTCATTCAATGATAAATGTATTCGCTGACAAGGTCATTGTATCGACTGGAGAATTTACTAAAGTGATGACTTTAAACGAGACTGTTGAGGGTGCAAGAACCTGCAATTTGGTTCATGGAGCATCAGTTAGAATAATCTAACTGTGGTGAGGGTCTGTGCAACGTAGCAAATAGGAGAGGATCCTCTCCGAAACGATTTTGAAGAAAATAAAATGATTTGCACTGGGAATAACTACCAAAATAATAAAAACAAATCTTCTTGAGATTGCATATGCCTTTTTTCCCAAAAATAATCCATATAAATACATAAATCCAATTATTTTTCTCAACGTTTTTCTCTCCATTCAAATGTTTACATTCGGAACTCTCTAGATTGATCCTAGTAAATGCACTATCACCTGTGTATCTATCTGCTATATTACGAATACACGGAACGAATTCTATCGTTAAACCGGGTCCGTAGGACAATATCATTTTAACAATACAACATTCTATTTAATGGAGCATAAATTTCAATCTATGAAATGTTAACAACCAAATGTTGTATTATTTACACATTTTGTCTCTGAATCACCGAGGTAAAAGGTGATGGGTTGATCAAAGTTGAATACGATGGAAGACAAATCCTTGCAGTGGAGGGGGTGTTCTCGATCTCCACAACACGCACAGTTGTTGCTGGGAGAACGAGAACAGCGCGGTCATCAAAATAGTTGATTGATAAAAACGCGGAAACAATGTAGCCACTAAATCCCCCCCCCCCCCCCCCCCCCTCCCATCCAATTACATCTCCCAAGTGTGCATGCCTCTTCTAATCTTATCGCCTCCAGACCGTTAATAATTATCAGAAAACAAATGAAGCTGGTGGTGAACATCGACACCCGAGACATTAGGGGCGTGCTTGATTGGAAAGTCAGATTTCAATTCCGAAAGTTCTAAAAATTCTACCAATCAAGTAAACTTGGAATCGGAATTAGTTCACAATATGGCTGCAGCTCGGCAAATAAAGAATTTCTTGCTCTTGGAAGAAGTAATGGAAGATGAAAATGCGAGTGAAGAACAGAATATTGATGTCATGATGTTTGCAGTGTGCAGCTCGTAGGTGAACTTAACAATTACTATAGTAACATGATTCGAATAATACATGTATGAGAACAATATCGAATTTTCATTTGCAAATATAGGTCTATTGGACTCTAATATGGTCCATTTATAGGGAAAAACTTCATACATTTTTTTTTAAGTTGCAATGGGATTAATGGTTTTTTTTTAAATTTTTTTTTTAAAATACGTTTATGCAGAAAAATTATATGCTAGTAAATAAATTGATTTTTAAGCAATGATATTTTTTTTTGTTTTTTGTAGAATAAGACTAGCACGAACACGTATTGTCGCCAATTACACTGAACAATCATTTCAGAGGTGTTTTCGGATGTCTAGAACAACTTTTGAAACCATTCTTGATTTTATGAAAGACTGTGCAGAATTTTTCTGTTCGTCAGGATCATGGGGGCAGGCCAGCAGTTCCAGTTCGACATCAACTACTGATGAGTCTTTGGTATTTTGACTCACTAGACACTGTCCATAATACTAGTATAGCAGACAGGTTTGGTGTTAGTGAATATTCTGTTATTTGCTCCAGAGATAAAATCATGGCTGCAACCTTAAGAACTCTCAAGAGAAAATTCATAGTTTAGCCAGATGCAAATGCAAGACAGAGAATAAGTGATCATTTTGAAATGCGAAGTGGGTTTCCTGGAATAGTTGGATGCCTAGATGGTACACACATTAGAATATCTGCACCAAAAGATAATCCAAAGTCATACGTTAATCGTAAGGGATACCATTCCCTTCAACTACAAGCTACATGCAGAGAGGATATGACATTCACCCACTGCTTCACTGGATATCCTGGTAGATGTCACGATTCCAGGGTTTTGAAGAACTCTGACCTGAGGAGTGATGGTGCAATCATGTGTGGGAATGACAACATAATTGCTGACGGTGGATATCCTATTCTAAAGTGGCTTCTGACACCATATAGAGACAATGGTCATTTAAATGTGTATCAAAGAAACTTTAACAGATTGCTCTCATCAAACAGAGTGATAATTGAGAGGGCATTTGGGCTTCTTAAAGGCCGTTTTCGTCGCCTTAATCATTTGTGTACAAATGACATTGAAAGATCCCTAGATATTATTATGACCTGTTGTATTTTTCACAATTTGTGCATTTTGCAGAATGATGTAATTGAAAACTTTCTCCAGAGAGACAATGGTCAAATTATAATCAAACAGCAAAATAATCAATCTACAACAGTTGAGGGTGTTGCCAAAAGAGAAAGGATATCCAGAGCTCTGGCAATATAATCAAGGGCACTTGCTAAATTTCAAACTGTTATACTTGGTTCTGTGAATAGTGACATAAACTGTCCATAGTACAGTAAAAAATATAATTACTGGTATATGAATGGTTAAACCTTGTTATCAGCAGATTTGTTTATGTAAATTACTTATGCATAAATTAAAAATCAATCAACATTTTTTCTCTAATGACTTAACTGGTTTCATATGTATTTTTGTTTAATTTAATTGAAAAATGAAAGAAAAACCTTTTTTATTGCAGAAATTAAAATGCCTTTAAATAATAATGGCATAACATGAAAAAGAAATATTAACAAGAACATGAGTTTTGAGATCATTGCATATGAAAATATAACAAATAACAAAAAACAAAAATAATAACAAACCATATATGTAAAATAATCATTTATCCGATAACAGTATATCATATAACAGGTAATGAGGTATATTAATTATATTTTTAAAAAGACTGCATACATTGTTCAGCACAAGTTTATATGAATAATTGCACATTATCTAGCAACTTCCTCAGCATGTCAAATTCTCAATCAAAGTATATAATTGAATTATCTTTTAAATAGTAAAATTTATTTTTGATATATTCTAGAAAAAAATACTTACAATTTCATTGAAAGTAAATTCAATTTGTAATGTTCAATTATTGTAAAAATATTTGCCAGATTATATGATGTACATGAATTACTATAATTACGAAATTCATTGTAACAATAATGAAAAAGGTATAAAACAAAACATAGCTTGCTGGAAATTAATAGGGTACATTTTAATATAATAATATGTTCAGCCTTCAACATGTTCAGATAAACAGCTGAATGCTTTGCACAAGAAAACACTTCCAACAATTTGGAAAAAAATTCAAAAGGAAAATATATAAGGTTATCTACCTGTGTAAGAATTATATTACTGTTACTGAACAAGAGGCCCATTGGCCACAACACCCACCTGAGTAACGTTAGCCCTTCACAATATTTTCCTACTTCATGTTGTCATGATTTTTACAAGCGTAGTAATTTTCATTGAAAGTTTCAGCTTTTCTGACTGAGTGCACATTGAGTGGTTCTTCAAAAGGAGATTTTTAAAGATTATTCATATATTTTTTAAATGTAAAACTTTGATTCCCTTATGTGGCCCACCCTACCACTGGGGGCCATCATTTAAACAATTCAAAAATCTATACTTCCCTAAATGCTTCCATATACATGTAAATTTCACCTTTTCTGGCCCAGTGGTTATTGAAAAGAAGATGAAAAAATATGAGAAGTTTTACACATGGATAGACAGACAACAGATGATCAAAAAGCTGACTTAGCTCCCTTCAACTTTGAGCTCATGTAAGGTTTTAAGTTCATAAGAACTTTCAGTTCAGTTTCTCGAGAAATTTCCGCATAATGTCCATTCGTTCGTTATGCATCTTTTTCTTTTCCTCTTGCTCCTTTTGGTACCTCTGCTCTTGTTTCTCAACAACAGATTCTAAAAACTCGAGTACTTCTGATGACTTCTTTCTACATGTTTTTTTGGCGGGGGATTAGAAATTCCATCATCATCATCATCAGGATCTGCTGTTATACTTGCACTGGAACATGTAGGATTTGCTTTCACACAGCTGGAGAGTTTGGCTTTTGGCTTGATTGCTGGATCATTACCATATGCTGTCACACTGGAGAGTGTGGCTTTTGGCTTAATTGCTGGATCATTACCATATATCCTTTCCATCTCGTCAAAGTATGAAAAATCTTTGCGCCCATTTCCTATTTGGAACAAAAAAGACATTTTTGTAGATTTGTTTAATTATACAGATGCATTCCTTTTTAAAATCAAAGCTGGCATAATCATTATTTAGATTCTAAAATCAATGGTTAATTTCCCAAGAGATTCATTCCAGGAACAAATCACAAATATCAACCTTAAGGATCCTCTCTACACTATTGCAAAATATTTAGGACATTGAGAAAGTTATATTGAATATGGGTGCAAATGTTGAGCTTATCTATTTAATTTTCAATAGATGGTACATGACACAACACAGAGTTAGTGAACAGAAATAAGTGTTGTTTACTTCCATTGAGAAAATGTAAATAACGCGTTCACTTTATTTATCTTGGTCTTCTATAATGTTAAGAATACATGTACTCAAATTTAATGATATACTGTAAATTTCTATTTTTATGCTCCCCTTCAAAGAAGGGAGGGCATATTGCTTTGCTGTTGTCTGTTGGTCGGTCTAGTTTATTTCATTTCTTTTCTTTAAAACTGTTGCACATAGAGGAATAAAATTTAGTATACAGATTTATCAGATGAATATCCTCGAGGTCAATTTCTGTTTTGGGTACAATCGCATCATGCCCTTTAGGACTTAGATGATAAATTTCAATTTTGGGGAAGGGGCAAAAATATTTATCAAACATCTCTTGTTTGGAATCAAGATCTAATGTCAGATTACACAAGTGCAGAAAAATACCATACAATCGGAGCTCTGGAGCTCTTAAGTGTACAGTGTAGAGAGGGTTCTTAATGCATTAAGGCATAACTGTCCTATAAAATTGGTTAAATCCCATGACAGATAAATAAAATGTAAATTTACCTGATTTTTTGTTCCCATCCTTTACAGATTTATAATTTCTACTAAATGTTTTCCACCTCCCATTTACTTGGTCATCTGTGAATTGATAACCCTCATCATGAAGCTTTTTACATGGGCCCAAAACTGTTCTTTTTCAATTTCCCTTCATCCATTTTTAGGTCACCTGAGTAAACTCAGGTGACCTATTGCTATCCGTTTTCGTCCGTCGTCGTGTGTCGTGTGTCGTGCGTCGTGCGGGTGTGCGTCGTGTGTTAACATTTGAACATTTTCATCTTCTTCTCTGCAACCACTGAACCAATTTCAACCAAATTTGGCACAAAGCATCTATGGGTGAAGGGGAACAAAAATTGTGAATTTCATGATCCCTGCCCCCCTGGGGCCTGAGGGGTGGGGCCAAAACCACTAAAATTAATGCAATCTTTAAAAATCTTCTTCTTTACTCCTGGACAACAAGCAGGCAAACTGTTTGCATGATTGTAATCAGCAATGAGTCCTCTACCAAAATTGTGAAATTCATGGCCCTAGGGTCAGGGGTTATAGTGCTAGGGCGGGGCTAAATAAGTAGGTAGTGAAAATGCATTATTTCTTTGAAAATCTTCTTCTCTGCTCCTGGGTATTAAATAAACCAACTAAGTACATAGTTATGATGAGCAAGAGTGCCTCTACCAAAATTGTGAATTTTATGGCCCCAGGGTCAGGGGTTCTGGTGTTAGGGCGGGGCTCTATTGATTATATAGTGAAAATACATGAATTTTTTAAAAATCTTCTTCTCTGCTCCTGGGTATTAAATAAACAAATTAAGTACATAGTTATGATAAGCAAGTGTGCCTCTACCAAAATTGTGAATTTTATGGCCCCAGGGTCAGGGGTTCTTGTTTAAGGGGGGGGGGGCTCTAATGATTATATAGGGAAATGCATGAATTCTTTGAACATCTTATCTTATCCTTTGCCCCTGGTTAATATGCTAATGATCTAATTACATATTTAAGGCCAGGATTTATTATTTTTTTTTAGTTTCTTAAACCCTCCGCTCAAGGTTTTGAATGTTCAGAAAAAAAATAAAACATTTTTTTCTTTCCTATGTCACCGTTCACGGTAGCTCAGTCGGTAGAGCGCTCGCTCTGTGATCGGGAGGTCGTGAGTTCGTATCTCGGCCGCGACTGACCTAGTCGTTAAAATTGGTAGCAACTGTTCCTTCGCCATGCGCTCGGCACTTTGAAGTGAAAGTTGCGGGTCCTTCGGATGAGACCTTAAAAACCGAGGCCCCGTGTCAGCGGCAGGCGTTGGCACGATAAAGATCCCTCACTGCTCAATGGCCCTGAGTGCCGAGTAAAGGTCAAAATTTGAAGCCATTCACCGGCATACGGTGACGTCTCCATATGAGTGAAAAATTCTCGAGAGGGACGTTAAACAATATACAATCAATCAATTAATATTTCCTATGTCAAATTTGAGTCGGGATCGAGATTTCAAATTTACGAACTCGCACTTCCGGTTGGGTGAAACGCGGGTAAATAAAGAGAAGAGCTTGGTTTAGTGTAAAATTCATCGATAAGAGTGCCATCCAAAACGTTTCACCCGTTCAAAAGACAAATAAAATGCTGATGAATTTGTTGCACAATGACATGATGGTGAGATAATTATGTATTTGTTTCAAAAGTAGCTGTAAATTATTTTCCTCCCCCAGGTTTTTAACTGCCCGTGATAGCTATTGCATATTGCCAGGGACATTGTTTAGGTATCTATTATAGCTTACAGTCTAAGCATCATTCCTCAGAAAAGGGTTGCTTATGCATCAGGTGTAATGAATAAAACTATGGGAGAAGTGAATTCAAATTTGAGGAAGAAATAAACAATAACCTGAAGAAATAAAAAAAAATTCAAATATTAAAAGGCAAGAATATACAAATATATACAGGCATGTAGTATCATTTGTATCAACCAGAAAAATTATTTTACACTCAATTGAAAAAAAATATTGACCCTACTCCCCAATACTCCCTGTCTGTTTTATGATAGGAATTATAATTTTAGGCATCAAGTAAATTTTAGAACAATGTCTACACATTCATATAACACATATTAAAGAAATGAAGATATTTTGAAATATATTTTGATCAACATCACAAAATTTATGTAATTGGCCCAAACTGGTGGATGATGAAATAAGCAATTAAATGTTCTACTTTCCTATTTGTAAGCATTATGTGTCCAGTGGTAAGGAGCCTATTAGGATAGCATAAAAAAAGAATGTACCAATGTTAATAATTGATTTATCAAAAAAAAAAAAATTATTTCCTTCTCCTTCGGAACTTTTTTATTCTCATGTTCATAACTAAATCTAAACATAAAAAAAATGCTGGCCTTATAATGAAGAAAGGGGCCTCTTTCAAAATAGATAATTTCTTAGGGCTGCGGAAACAGGGGTACCAGGGGGGTACTTTGACTAAAAATGAATTAATGTTTTGAAATCTGCCCTTTGATAAGCAATGGTGCCTCTTTCAAAATTTGTGAATTTCATGGCTTTTGGATTAAAACACGAACCAAATATAATCACTGGAAAGTTGATACATGATACTCAGGTGACCTATAAGGCCCGAGGGCCTCTTGTCTGTTTGTTTTTCTGGTACTCATCAATAAGGAGTAGTGTTGGCTGCCCTGTCCACTGAGACTGGCTCTCAAGTGATGGACCTATCATGTCGAAGAATATTTATTTCAATCTTTGGACATCTTAATAATATGTGTTTTTAATCAAAATTATTTTACTTACATTTTTATCAAAATTTAAGTCAAATATACCTAAGTATAAAGTTATACCTGTACGATGTCTATTGTAGGTTTTCTGAAGCTTTTATATTAAACTACTACTTGATGAAATCCCTTGCAAGTGCAAAAAATTTAATTTATTAGCTCTACTGGTCAGAGACCAGAAGAGCTTATGCGATGGTAATGCGTCCGTCGTCCGTCCGTCTGTCTGTCCGTCTGTAAACAATTTTTCAAAATGCTACTCCTCCTACAGTTTTGGTCTGATTTCAATATAACTTGGCACACAAGTAGACTAGTAATAGTTACATGATGACACGAGATGATGCATACAAAATATCGTTGAGTTATTGCACGCGAGGAGGCGTTAGCCTCCGAGTTTGCAATAACGAAACGATATTTTGTATGCATCATCGAGCTGTCAATCATGTAACTGATTTATCCCATGACCCTTAATTTGACCTCTTCCCATATTAGGTATTTTCTTTGTATCAACTAATAAAGACTCTGAATCAGAACCACGTGATAGTCTTAACGCCAAGCGTTTTTGGTATCCAAGTAACGGATTTACAAATTTGGTAAATTTTCTTAGTACTGTTCCACGTGATCATTTTCTTGAGATAATCAATTCATTTCTATTCTATGGATTTGGAGAAAGTAGTAGAAGGGGTCTATAGCGTAAAGAATCGCCGTTTTTGCAGCAAGCCTACGACGAGGATCATTTTCAATCGAGTCAAGCAGTTCAGATTGTATGAACTCAGGCAATCGGATTTAAAAATGGCCCATGTGGCCAGGACTTCATGAATTTCGATTTACCTGTTTGTGTTTGGGATCATTTCCGGAATTGAAAAGGGAAAATTTTACGGAATGGACTGAATATACTAGCTATACAGATTCGGAAAACATGTAAAATAAGTGCGCTTAAAAAATCAAGAAAGTAAAACCACACGCCATAACAATTCATCAGTTCATGGGCAGTCAACATGGTTCAAGTGTTCAACGACTGGAAATCTCAGCGAAACAACAACTTGGTGAGTTTAAAATCATTCCCGAAATACTCTCTTTTATATACCAAGAACTTTCGAACACTATATCATGTTTTGTACACTGTAATTGAAGCCAGGGGCGCATACGGATTTTCCTACCCCGATCGAGAACTTTATATCAAATCTGTTCCGATATTCTACTGTGCATAAGAGCAAAGTGTTCATGAAATGAACTTTTCAGAGGATGCCCGGAAGGAAACTACCATTGAATGTGCGAATTCCTATGGGAGATGAAGCTATCCGCTTCGAGAATTGCTCCGCTAGACCGTGTCAGTGTCTTTTTTTTTTTGTAAAGATTTGTGCATTTTGATTTAAACTGTGTTAACTATCTGTATTGTGTTTTTTTTTCTTGTTTCTGTTAGTTTATTAAAATCTAGAAACGAATTTTTGTCTCATTTGCATAGCTCCTCCTACATCTAGGGTATAACGGTTGGATATCACTAGCTTTATATCACATATGTGATATTTAATATATCACAACACTTTTGTTGATATGAGAAATACACCCTTGTGAAGATCAAAGAAAAATTTGTCGGTCATGGGATAACACTAAGATACATAATTCTGTGTATCGGTTTTTGATTTTGATGAACCTTGTTGCCGTGGTTACTAAAAATAGAAATTTCTGTGAAATTCTTTCAAAATGCTACTCCTCCTACAGTTTTGGTCTGATTTCAATATAACTTGGCACACACGTAGACTACACAAAGATACATAATTCTGTGTATCGGTTTTTGATTTCGATGAACGGTGTTGCCGTGGTTACTTAAAATAGAAATTTCTGTGAAATTCTTTCAAAATGCTACTCCTCCTACAGTTTTGGTCTGATTTCAATATAACTTGGCACACATGTAGAATGAAGTAAGATACATAATTCTATGTATCGGTTTTTGATTTCGATGAATGGTGTTGCCGTGGTTACTAAAAATAGAAATTTCTGTGAAATTCTTTCAAAATGCTACTCCTCCTACAGTTTTGGTCTGATTTCAATAAAACTTGGCACACAAGTAGAATGGACTAAGATACATAATTCTGTGTATCAGTTTTTGATTTCAATGAACGGTGTTGCCGTGGTTACTAAAAATAGAAATTTCTGTGAAATTCTTTCAAAATGCTACTCCTCCTACAGTTTTGGTCTGATTTCAATATAACTTAGCACACAATTAGAATGAACTAAGATATATAATTCTGTGTATCGGTTTTTGATTTCGATGAACGGTGTTGCCATGGTTACAAAAAATAGAAATTTCTGTGAAATTCTCTCAAAATGCTACTCCAAAAACAGTTTTAGTCTGGTTATAATATAATGTGGCTTGTAAGTAGACTACACTAAGAACACAAAGAGACTTAATCAAGGATCATTATTCTATTTTTTGCTGTTGAAAAGTTTCAATTTCTAACTGCTTAAGTACTTTTCTCTTCCCTTGCTATAAGTACAAACCAGTAGAGCTTCAGTCTCAACAGAGACTTCTGGTATATAGTTACCATTTTAAACAGAAAATATATTGTAGTTGTTAATTATATTTTTACTGACTACAGGCTTATTATAGAAGGAGGAATTACTCTGTTTAAAATCCGGCATTAAGTAAATGTACATTACCACCCCTATACACTTTTTCATGAAAACTTGAAAAAATTAATAATTTCTTTAATTCACATATATGTGAAACCTGTTATATATTGTTATAGATACATGTATTGTACTTCATTTGTTTTTATTTCATATCTGTGAAGGATAAAAGCAGTGAATATGCACAATTTACTGATAAATTGATTTTTTTTAAGGTGGGGCTGTAAATATTCACAGGTGTTTTGGGGTCTTAGTATATACTCATACATTTACCTTTAAGTTATCAATATGTTAAAAAAAATACTTTCCTTTTTTTTTTTTACATATCAATAAAGTTCATACATGTACATATTCATAAACCAAAACCCATTTATTAAAATTTAAATTAGGGGCCTATAGATTATGTGAAATCCCCCGCCCCCAAAATTACCTGCTTTATCCTCAGTATCCTTTTGAAGTTGCCTTTCAGAACTCTTCAATGGTTGACATGGTTGATTTGTTGATACAGCTTCACCTATTTAGAAACATTACAAAAATTAAACAATGGTCATAAAACCTGGATGAGATTTGAAAATGGGAACACAAACATATAATAGTATTGAGTAAAATATTGCTAATATTTAACCATGGATAAATATACCAACGTTACATGTTAGTTATGCCAACATATTTATTGGCGTGAAACTTTGTGTATTCATTGATTGATTATATGTTGTTTTTTTGTAGCTCAATCAGGTCCAGTACAATTTCCTGATTTAGCTATATAGCTTTAAATAGGTATATAGCTTTATTTAGCTATTCAGTATAGCTTAATTTAGCTAATTTATAAGGGTGAAACGTTAACTGAATTTAGTAACGATTTAAACGAATATAAACGAAACGGTACCGTTTAAACTGGAGATATTCTCTGTTGGATTTTTATTGCTACTTACTCATGAAGCTCGAATTTAATAATCAATCCAACACATCTGCTTCATACTTGGATATTTTACTTGAAAAAGACACAAATGGTAATCTAACAACCAAGCTATATGATAAACGTGATGACTTTAACTTTTCTATCGTCAACTTCCCTTACTTATGCAGCAATATACCTTCATCACCTGCATACGGAGTATTTATATCTCAGTTGATTCGATACGCAAGAGCATGCTCTACGTATGAACAATTTCTTAAACGAGGTAAATTATTGACAAGCAAGTTGATGAAACAAGAATATCAACAGTCTCGTTTAAAGTCATCATTTCGTAAATTCTATGGTCGATATAATGACCTTGTCAGCAAATACAATTTATCATTGAATGAAATGCTGACTGACGTTTTTCATACCAATTGTTAGTCCATTATTTATACACTGAATTGACTACGGATTTTTTCCGTTATTTCCTGATTATGACAATGAGCACACGGCGGGTGTGACCGGTCAGCAGGGGATGCTCACTCCTCCATGGCACCTGATCCCATCTCTGATGTTTCGGAGGTCCGTGTTTGCTCTGCTCTTGTTTTGTATATTTGTTTAATGGACGTTGAGATTGAATACTGTTCGTTATTTCCATATCCTTATTTAATATAAGTCCGAGTTGTAATTACAAATTTATTGTTAGTCTTGATGATTTAAACGTAAGAATTTGAGGCGCATTAAACTCATTCACTTCTACCTCGTCACCCAGCTGCTTGGTTTGTTTAGCTACCGGACGTAGAAAAAATAATTGTAAAGATGGTCCTTTTAATCTCGACAAAAGTGAAACAAAACCTGCTGACTTTATCGAAACTTTTCAAAGACTTGTGAAAAATGTATTTTATTTCTTTAATCAAAATATGCCAAGTTTCCTATTTCAAGTGTCGTAAAACTACGCTAGAATCAGCAACTCGAAATTAATTATGTTAGCCCGTATCGCGTTTTTGATATTTCATTCAATATGCTTCCGGTTTAAATTGATGCTTATCAAATGGTCAAAGACGGTGTTTCTTTTGTAAGTTATGAAATAAAACAATTTGTTTGTGTTCATCATTATTTCTGATAGACATTGATAATGACCTTCGTGTAAACGTTTACTCAAACTGTAAACGTTTAGAGCATATAATCGAAACGTCGCCGTTTACATGTGTAATCGTTTCGCTCTTACTATTTTACTACACTTTTTTCTTAAAGGTGTATTTTCTCAGTACGTACAAAAAAAGCGCACATCGGTGCAGTGATAATATACAACTCTGAACTCTTCTTTAAATAATGCATGTAAAAATCACTCATCAAATTACGTCTCCTTGAGAGACTTAGTACTCAAAGTTTTTCAAGTTTTGGGGCAATTGATACAGTTACTTCTGCAATGATATTATAATGGAGACCAATTATGTTCAACAATATAATTGATTGGTAACAGATCAGCACAATGAGAAGCAATCATACTTATCCTTGCCTCAAGGCAACCAAGGTAGTGGACAGTTAGTTTAACAATAGAAATTCTCCTTTTGCTTAAAAGTATTCAAAAGCTGCAAAGTTAAAACTTTCTTTTATTTTGGTTGTTGTTTTGATAGCCCATATTACAAATATGAAGAGTCAGATACATGCGACTTTCTTTTATTTTAAGCAAAAACATTTTCGTGAAAAACTGTATATAAATAGATAAATAAAGCTATTTTAAATAGCTTAATAAAGCTATATAGCTATTTAAAGCTATATAGCTAAATCAAGAGATTGTACTGTACTGGACCTGTCAATAATCATGTCATACTAATATCGTATTAATACAAATACGAGATAATTAGAGCTAAAGAATTCGTTAATGTTATGTGAAATAAGCTATTATTGTAACACATAATTCACCTGAGCATTCATGGTTAACCATAGCCTCAAAATTAGAAAAAAAATTGCGACACTCTTGGCAGATACACGGTGGTCGCCATCTTGGATTCCTTTCACACCACCTCTAAGCACGGAATTGTTAGAACCACGCCGTAATTGAATTCCGGCGAACTTGATTGTAATTCCGCAAATTCAAGCTACCTATCAAGCACGCCGAATGTCTCGGGTGTCGATGTTCACAACCAGTTTCATTTGTTTTCTAATAATTATTAACGGTCTTGAGGCGATAAGATTAGAGGAGGCATGCGCACTTGGGAGGTGTAATTGGATGGGAGGGGGTATATAGTGGCTACATTGATTCCGCGTTTTTATCATTCAACTATTTTGATGATAGGGCTGTTCTCGTTCTCCCAGCAACAACTGTGCGTGTTGTGGAGATCGAGAACACCCCCCTCCACTGCAAGGATCTGTCTTCCATCGTATTGGAATTTGATCACCCCATCACCTTTTACCTCGGTGATTCAGAGACAAAATGTGAAAGTAATACAACATTTGGTTGTTAACATTTCATAGATTGATATTTATGCTCCATTAGATAGAATGTTGTATTGTTAAAATGATTTTGTCCTACGGATCCGGTTTAACGATAGAATTCGTTCCGTGTATTTGTAATATAGCAGAAAGAAACACAGGCGATAGTGCATTTACTAGGAACAATCTAGAGAGTTCCAAATGTAAACATTTGAATGGATGGAAAAACGTTGAGAAAATTAATTGGATTTACGTGTTTATGGATTATTTTTGGGATAAAAGGCATATGCAATCTCAAGAAGATTTGTTTTTATTATTTTGGTAGTTATTCCCAGTGCAAATCATTTTATATTCTTCAAAATCGTTTCGGAGCGGATCCGCTCCGCTCCGATTTGCTACGTTGCAAGTATATGGGGCGTATTCTAATGTGGTGAGGGTCTGTACCGAGGCAGAGTTAGATTATTCTAACTAATGCTCCATGTACCGAATTGCAGGTTCTTGACCCTCCTCAAGGATCATCAGTGCGACCTCAAGCGGATGAGCAGAGACAGCCAGCAGTGTAGCAACCCCCAGCAGGACCATCACTACCTCCGCCAACAGGATGAGTAGAGACAGACCTAGCGAGGACGGCAGTACCACTCCCGGGCGAGAGCAGCAGTGTCATACTCAGAAGGAGCAGCAGTGCTAGCCTCACCAGTGACAGCCCCACAAGTGACACCCCTGTCGCTACTTCTCCATTAATTGAGGGCAACAGTATGGTAAGTCTTTGTGAGTTGTTTGACACTTTACTTATAGCAAACTATACACTCAAAAGAAATAGACAATATTTGAACTTATAGGTGACCTTAAACATGGAATTAATTTCATCCAACCTTACCGTTAATGTGTGACAAGTATAAAAGTTAAGATTCTATGAGTATTCTCCTACAAGATTTTCTGTAAAAATCCCCCTACAAGATTTTCTTTCTTTAAGGGTGATTCCAATGAGCACCCTTCCAATGATGCTGAGTATGAAAGCTCCCATATGTTTAATTATTTCTCCGTAAATGTATCGCACAAACACAATTCATATTCAATTTTGTTATTTCCATATCCTTCTTTTATCAGACCATATAAATTGCTACAATATTGGCCATTCTTTCCA
Organism: Saccostrea glomerata; assembly: GCA_003671525.1. Lineage (NCBI taxonomy): Eukaryota > Metazoa > Mollusca > Bivalvia > Ostreida > Ostreidae > Saccostrea > Saccostrea glomerata. The sequence continues at coordinate 813 of PRKT01000861.1, read as the reverse complement.
TTAATCTTTGTGAATGAATGCTTGGTTTTATATGTAAAAAAATTATATGGAACTCCTTACAGAACTATATTGATTGATTGATTTTATATTGTTTAACGTCCCTCTTGTTACAGAACTATAATTTGCTCATAATTATGTACATGTACATTTTATTTAAAATCTAATGTTTTTTTAAAGAAATGTCACCAAAAATTATATATTCAAATAAGGGAAAAACTTACTCCGCAAAACATTTCAATTTTAGAGATGAAAATCCTCTTTTTTTCTCTTTCCCCTTCCAATTTAGCTGCAAAGCCAGGTCATTCTATACGAGAAATGAGAGGAGTCGCCTCACGTTAGAATGCATTGAGTCACCTCCGATGGAGCAGAGATTTGACAGCTTAAAATAAAATATTCATTTCAATTTAATTATCTTTACATATATTATCAGATAAGATTATTTAAATTTTAAAATAAATTGAATATCAATAAATCCTGTGGTGGAAAGATGCATTGAAATATTTGAAAAAAAAAAACAATTTTTTTATCAGCTAAATTATTTTTAGTATGATGTTTTTCATTAAAATTTTAAAAAATGAGAAAACTCTTACCAGAATTCAAGGTCAAGAATAAGCAAACATCCCACTAAACATACTTATAGTAAGAAATGGGAACTATGTCTAAATAAAATGAGTATTGAATGCTTACATATCTTTTATGTTTTCAATTTCATTAGATTTCTTCGTATTAGGGATTGAAGACCATAATGCTTGCTTTACATCTCAAAGAGTTCTTTTAATATAATGTTTTCAAAGAATTACCTGTAACCTGTAT
>PRKT01000860.1:120523-152111 GCA_003671525.1 Saccostrea glomerata | reverse complement strand
AGTCATCATTTCGTAAATTCTATGGTCGATACAATGACCTTGTCAGCAAATACAATTTATCATTGAATGAAATGCTGACTGACGTTTTTCATATCGGTTGTTAGTCCATTATTTATACACTGAATTGACTACGGATTTTTCCGTTATTTCCTGATTATGACAGCGAGCACACGTCGGGTGTGACCGGTCGGCAGAGGATGCTCACTCCTCCATGGCACCTGATCCCACCTCTGATGTTTCGGAGGTCCGTGTTTGCTCTGCTCTTATTTTGTATATTTGTTTAATGGACGTTGAAATTGAATACTGTTCTTTATTTCCATATCCTTCTTCATGAAGCACTTCACCACGACGTCACCACGTGACGTCTATAATTAGAAAATATGCCTTAATGAAAAAGTGAAAAGTTCAACACTACCCCGAGGATAATTAATTTCAATTTGTAATAATACTTATGTAAAAACATCTCTGTACCATGAAAAGTGCTGCTAGAATCCTACTGTCCTATCACAGAAAGAATTATTCAACACTTTCTCACGAAACCTTCCCAAAATTTTTACATTTTGTTCATAACATTGAAAAAAATGCATTAATTCCCGTAAACCATACGATTCTAGCAGCACTTTTCAAAAACAAAAGAATAAGAACTTTAGATAAAAACAAAAATTAAGTTTCAAAGTGTGCGGGGTAGTGTTGAACTTTTGCATCTTATTTGTTACGAACGACAGGGGAAAGGCTGATCGGCAAGTAAACACCCTCCCTGCTTTAATTTTACGAAGAAACTGTTGAAGTATAGTACCATACCTTATTCATAAGCTATATTCCCACATGAATCACACATGATATTCATTCTAAGTGCTTTTAAACTCCGATTTCTTGTGTTTGTTCACATAAATTTTCGTTACGTTTCACTTTCACTCTGCTACAGCATGATCAACAGTTATGACGTCACGGGTTTGGTATTTAATTCCTGTGATAACTACAGAGACCCAGAAACGACAGAATTCTGTTTGTATAATGCCTCTGCATTATTCGATTAATTTTTACGACCTCAAATCAAGTTTAGATATCGATTATAAGAAATTGTTATCTCTAAACTTCACGTCATATAGCTTACTATGACGTCATATCATATAGGCAAGTTGAATATTTGGTTGTAACCTTAACCTACCTGCGTACTTCTTTGAACTACCTAGATATGACGTCATAATAGAATATTACGTCAAGGCACTGCATACTTGAGCTGACATGACGGGGAAAGTGTCTTAATTATTACACGGCATGTGGATTTATTATGGGGATGTGTTAAATTCAAGAGTAAGGGTTGTTTTTTGTGTGCTCATGTGTTCTGTTATAATGTTTAACATTTTATATTTCAATATCTTTATTTCTTTTGCTTGTCCGATATGAATATATTCATACAATAGCAAAGAATTATGTTTGAAAGGCTCCCCTTACACTTCCGTAGAAAGGGTAAAAATTTATGAATCGTGTTTATATTGGACTGGCACAAGAAGGATATGGAAATAACGAACAGTATTCAATCTCAACGTCCATTAAACAAATATACAAAATAAGAGCAGAGCAAACACGGACCTCCGAAACATCAGAGGTGGGATCAGGTGCCATGGAGGAGTGAGCATCCCCTGCCGACCGGTCACACCCGCCGTGTGCTCGTTGTCATAATCAGGAAATAACGGAAAAAATCCGTGGTCAATTCAGTGTATAAATAATGGACTAACAATTGGTATGAAAAACGTCAGTCAGCATTTCATTCAATGATAAATTGTATTTGCTGACAAGGTCATTGTATCGACCATAGAATTTACGAAATGATGACTTTAAACGAGACTGTTGATATTCTTGTTTCATCAACTTGCTTGTCAATAATTTACCTCGTTTAAGAAATTGTTCATACGTAGAGCATGCTCTTGCGTATCGAATCAACTGAGATATAAATACTCCGTATGCAGGTGATGAAGGTATATTGCTGCATAAGTAAGGGAAGTTGACGATAGAAAAGTTAAAGTCATCACGTTTATCATATAGCTTGGTTGTTAGATTACCATTAGTGTCTTTTTCAAGTAAAATATCCAAGTATGAAGCAGAAGTGTCGGACTCTGTGGTATCTTTTATCTCAAGCTCACCAGGATATATCGTGTCGACGTAGGAATGGAAATTATCATTATTAATTGACAATACGTCGTCGATATATCTAAATGTCGAGTTGAAGGCCACAGCAAGTGTTTTCTTCTTTTCACGCAAAAGATTTTGCATAAATTCTGCTTCATATGAATATAAAAATAAGTCTGCTAATAACGGAGCGCAATTTGTACCCATGGGAATTCCAATAGATTGTTGGAATACCTGGTCTCCAAAAACCACATAGATATTGTCAATCAGAAACTCAAGCATCTTCTTGATGTCAATTTCAGAGTACTTATGTGTGCAATCAGAATCTGTTTTAACAAAATAATTTTTCAAATGACCAATGACGAGGTAAGTAAACTTACGAGTTTCATTTTTGTTGAAGAAGCAGCTGTCAATGATATCAAAAAGCCTGGATTTTAATTTGTCATGGGGAATTGTTGTGTATAAAGTTGAAAAGTCGTAAGTTTTTATGCTGTTGATTTTTTTTAAAATGAAGTGAAAGACAAGGATAAATTGAAGAAATTCGGCGTGAATCTAAAAGAGAAGTATGTTTTCTAACTGAAGTTTGCTGAGGGATCGCATGTATGAATTGTATGTGGAGAACACATGTGTACATCTTAACCTTTTTTCTGTTTCGTTTGTATGTTTAATAAAAATGTTGATATAATGAATAAAGAAATATGCCAACAACAATAATAATAATGGCGGTGATGATTGGCATTCTTCGTACCAATGCAAAGGATTTGTATACTGCAACTTCTGCAGACATGTCGATCATCATTCAGAGAGCATCTTGGGCGACTTACAAGTATAAAGGTACAAACTTCAGTAAGGTATAGACAGTATTGTCCTTCTGACATACTTTCTATTTATCAATAAAAATATGCATTATGACTACTTAGGTCATGTTGTATATTGTTAAAAATGAATTTATGAATGAATTTTTTATATTAATGATCGGAAATTTCATTTTATTTCATATAATTTACAAAAGATTTATTTTACAACAAAATAAAACTATAAAAATGCCAAGAATTTTGAAGACAAACTTGTCAGCTTAATCAAGTACAAAAGAAATTGTTAAATGTTTTTACATGTCAACAGATGTACGAAGTTTTGCTTGATTGCAGTGTCCAGTCTTTTATTGTCAAAAACCTTTTTGCTTATTGACTCCGGTCGAAAGGTAATTAATTAAATCTCACATAAAAGAAAGGACATTGACTTTTTGGCATAGGTGTCATTTCGGTACTTCGGTACTTTTTGAGCTTTAGCGGTCAATTTAAATTGTTTACATAGGTATTTAGCAATTTACCCTCGTGGCTATCTTTTTGTTTAATTGGTTCTCGGCTAAGGACAAAGAAACTGATTGCGCATTCACTTTTGCGCATTACCTACCTTTTTGGAAGTTTTTACTTATGGTAATTTTCACACTTTTCGGACAATATAGTTTTTAATTCTAAATTCTGATTGGCTAATTTCTACAACCCGCAGTGTGGGTCTCCGTATGGAAAGTGGCCCGACTCTCGAGCATTCCATGCAGAGACGCCACTGAATAAAGACTTAAATTTATATTTCAATCCTTTTCATTTGGGTTGTAGGCAGTTACACTTTTGAGCGGTTCTCCTACACTCTTACAGGACTTGTGTGTCTTATAAGGAAATAGACGCATCTGTCAAATTGGTGGAGACGATCCGGGTACGACCTTTTAGACAACCTCTACTCAGTGTATGCACAGGTACTACTTAAGATCCACAAAGATGCCCACCCCGAGTGAGATCACTGAGGAGGGGCAACAAGAACAACAACTTCAACCCCAGCCTCAACAAACGTCACAACAGGCAGTGGTACAACACCAGTAGCATCCTCCGTGGCGACTGCACCAACAACAAGGCAATCGAGGCCACATACGCCCAATGTAACCAACACAAAGTTTGAGGGCAAGGGATCTGCCATACAATGGTGGCTGAAGTTCATGGCTTTCATCCAATTACAGGCCATGACAACCCAACAGGCCATCCTTCCCCACCATTCTTTTTGACGGGGGCAGCGGAGGCGTAGTTTTCAACACTAGGAAATGATGTGAAATCCATCTGGAAAGCATTGGAACTGCTTTCCACGAAAGATTCAAACCGACATCTACTCACAATATTCGGCTTATGGATGTCAAACAACTTCCTAACGGATCTGTAGACGATTTTATTTATAGGGTCTCATCATTAACTACAGATCATCCTGTGGACCAACAGTGGCTGGTGACTGCTATAGTCTATGGTTTACGACCCCAACTGAAGGCCGATGTGATCCAACAAGACCCTAAGACTTTGGAGGGAGTGCGACGGGAAGCAAGCAAAGCCGAATTAGCATCACCGCAACAGCAGGACAAGAAGTCAAGGACGCCCAGGCAGTAACCAATATGGCCATGCTGAATGCCATCCAGGACCTGTAGGCCCTCCAGACTTCGGTGAATGCAGTCCAACCTGAGCAACCTTGCCCTCAATGCAGAAATTATGGTGAGTACAGTAACTCACAACCCAATAGTAGAGCGTTTAATCAAAAATGTTGGTATTGTAATAATATAAACAACAAATTCAGGTTATGCTAGGTTGACCACTTCGTTCACTGTCCCACAGCGTAGTGAGTGCTATATAGAGGTAAAAGTTTCTAGACACCGAAATGGTGACAGTGCTTTTAGAATCAATAGAAAATGCCTCGTCTCAATCTTTGGCTGTTGCAAAGTGCTTAGTTAGAGTTCGGCAGGGTAAGGCCATCATTAGAGTTGTGAACCCAACCTTTGAAGATGTGGAGTTGTCTCAAGGTAAGGTAGTAGCTACAGTGTCAAATGTTAATAGTGCTAGTGTAGTAGCTTTAGATGGTCAGCTTGACAATTCCACGCGAGTCAATTCAATTCAACCTGGTTCTCACAAGGTACAGTATTCCAACTTTGCTAAGAAACAACCCGGTCGACAATCTAATCCCATTGAGTTTGATCTAAAGGATGCAGACCTCACAGACAGTCAAAACGAGGAATTGGTAAGCAAACATAGGGAAAACTTTGCAACAGACCTTAGTGAGCTTGGTAAAACAAATGTTCAAAAACATAAAATACAAATAAAAGAAGGTTGTAGACGAGTTCGATTGAACTTTTACAGGACCTCGCCGCAAGCTCATAGAGAAATCGACAAATAAACGAAATGCCCTAGTATGACATTATTCAGCCGTCTAACTCAGAGTGGCATTCACATGTGGTTCTTGTGAAAAGAAAAATAATCAGTATCGTTTTGCCTGTGATTACAGAGCATTAAACAATCTCACAGTGCCCATGTCATTTCCTATTCCCCACTTAGAGAGTGTGTTTGATGCAATAGGTGAGGCGAAGGCCCAGTATTTTTCCAATCTTGATTTAATGTCTGGGTTTTGGTAGATGGAGTTAGAGGAAGAAAGTAGAGAGAAAGCTGCGTTCATAACGCAGGGTGGTGTGTATGAGTGGAAGAAAATGCCCTTTCGTTTGGCTAATTCCCCAATATCATTTCAAACGCTTATGTCCAATGTTTTGAGAGGTTTGAATTGGAAGTCAGTTTTAGTGTATGTGGATGATATTCTTATCTTCTCCCCTACATTTGAAGAACACTTATTACATTTAGGGCACGTTTTTGACAGATTAAGGGAAGGAAATCTCACGTTACATCCCTCAAAGTGTCATTTCGCGTTTATTAAATTAAAATTTCTGGGCCACATTATCTCGCAAAATGGTGTTCAGGTCGACCCAGACAAAACGCGTGCTATAAGTGACTTCTCCATTCCAAAAACTCAGAAACCAGTTCGCAGTTTCCTTGGGATGGCCAATTATTACAGAAAATTTATTCAACATTTTGCAAAATTGGCTCATCCACTGAATGCATTGTTAAGTAAGGACAGAAAATTTAAATGGGCTCAAGATTGCCAAAATGCTTTTGATGCACTCAATGAGAAGCTCTTGAATGTACCAATTTTGGCATATCCCGATCCATCCAAACCATTTGTGCTCACTTGTGGTGCTCCAGATACAGCGGTAGGCTATGTTCTTGGTCAAATTAATGAGGACAACAAAAAGTATGTGATTGCCTATGGTGGTAAGTCTTTAACACCTGATCAAAAGAAATTCAACACAACTGAAAAAGAGTGTTTAGCTGTTCTTACTGGCATAGAGACTTATAGGCCTTTCTTCGTGCATAGTCATTTTACACTTGTAACTGACCAGAAGGCGCTTGTGTGGCTTCAAACCGCCAAGCATACAGGCTGGGCTCTTAATCTGCAAGAGTATAGTTTCAAGATGGTTCACAGGCCAGGTAAGAGTAACTGTGTAGCAGACGCCCTAAGCAGACGTGACTATTCTGAAGAGGTAAGTACCAGTCTAAGTCCTAATGTCAACTCTGTAGCAGTACAGACAAATGAAGACCCAGTTCAATGTGACCAGGAAGTAGAAACCGAGACAGATCCAGAATACATACAGGTAACCTTAGGTTATTCACAAGAAGCATTAGATGTGGCAGTTGTCACAGAAGATGAAGTAGAACCCATGAATGTAGATATTTCTACTGTTGGTGAGTTACAAGCAGAATGTCCTGATTTCAGAGACATTTACAAGTATTTATCAAGTCAAGTCTTACCTGATGATCCCAAGAAACGAGACTTTGTAGTGGCAGAAGCTAAGCTTACTACAGTGGCTGGAACGTTATTGTTGACAAACCAATCGTGTAGATTCGTTCGTGTATAGTGAAAGATCGTTCGTGTATCAGACTCAATCGTGTGCGTTTTTAATCGTGCGAGATCGTGAGTGTAGAATCGTGTAAATTTCGTTTTGTAAGTTTTTTATTGGAATGTTATTTTTAAGATAAGAATTTCACTTCTTTGTTTTTCTTAATTTATTAAATAAAATCCAAATAAAAGGAAAAAGCGCAATTTATATAATAGAATGCAGTATAGTTATTAGCCTGTATATACGTGCAAATCAAATAGCCTTTTATGTAATTTTTTTCACATTCAATTTAAACTGCAAAGTTTATGTTATAAATGTACATGCACCATTAAGAATAAATAATGTACCGGTATTATATTTTAAAGTGAAATGAGACCTCCATTTCAAAAGCAGAAATGTGAAATTCATACTTATCATCTCTATTATTTTTTTCAAATTTTTTTCTCACATGTATCTGAATGTTTAAAGGAAAACAAAAGTCAAAGATAGCTCAATATAATGTTTATATTCAAGGTTATAACTGGATATTGTTTGTGCTGTATATCTGACTCATCATATGATGAGAAGCAAAAATACAGAATATATTAGATCATTTTTGTTTGGAAAATGAAAATTATCAATATGCTAAATTTAACCATTGTTATATTATTAATAACTCATTAATATCAATGTAAATATCAAAGACCTATGCCATTCCAATTCAGTGAGTTGTAGGCAATCCTGGTGCAGATAATATTTTTTCCTGTGTTTTGTAATATAGCGGGAACACATTGTATGTGAGGAATTATAAAATTCAGAAAATCCCCCATCTTTTTCAATATAAACAATTTGAGGTTTATAATGATTAATAAATGCTTGCCATACCTTTTCCAATACTCTTCTCTTTTTTTTCAGAAATCCAAGTTTGATTTATTTTAGTCTTGGAGGAAGGGGAGGAGAGAAAGATTACAACACATACTGGGACATCATTTACACGAACCTTAACCCCATTGATGAACATGAGAACGGAACGCATAATAGTGGTATCTTCTGATGTTGCCTTCTCCAGGAAAAGGGGAGATATATTTAAAGTGCTATCAGAGGCAGTCATTACAACAAACTTTAATCATCAAATCAAGAGAGGGACCGTAGTGAGTACCTGTCCACAATTTATAAATCCTTTATATAAATGTTGTAACTGGAAACCCTACAAAACACATAACCAATTACAAAAACATTTTAAAATATAATAAATCATGAGGAAAAAGCAGTCCCAAAGCATACATATAAAATCTGCTCTAAACAGCTCTTATATATTGGAATGGAATAGTTGGTGGACCCTAAATAATTACGATTTAGTAGAGTCAATTTTCAGAGAACGTCTTACTGATTTTGAAAACCGTACAAATTAAAACAAAAGACCCCTGCTGCTCTTCACTAGATTTTCCCCTTTATAATACACATTAAGTCCCCCCTTCCACCAGAAATGATTTGAACAATTGAGAATATACACTACACAAGAAGGGGACACACCTCAGCACACATGGGCTAGGTAAAAGCAAATATCAGATCAGGAATGAAAGTTTACTGAGGTAAGATGTATTGGCGGGGAGGCTTAAAGTTTAACCCCTTTATGGGTCATGGTTTGAACAAAATAGAATCTACACTAGGCCATCCATAGAAAAAAAATTTTTTGCGGTAACGCGACCTACTCACCAAAATCCATCCTACTGATTTTTTTATCGGTTCAAAAAAAAAAATATTACGTATCCATTTTCTATTTTTATCCGATTGACATTTTTTATGTCTCCATTGCACCTACACCGTTTTTAAAAAAGAACTGATGTGTACTGATATTTGAACAATAAAAGATTGGATTCATTACGAATGCCTTAATTTTCTTGTTTGATTAGTAACTTAAAGTGAAATCTAAGACATGGTTTATACCTCTATATAATCGAAATTTATTTCTGACTTTTTGTCTAAAAAAAAGCCTACCTACCTACCCACACCTAAAATGATGAGGCTCGTTACTGCAAATTTTTTTTTAAGGATGACCCTACCTGAGGATGATTCAATATAATATCACTAATCAAGGCTTTGGAGTACTTGAAAAGGAGATTTTAAAAGATTTCCCTATATCCTCTTATGAAAAACCTTGATCGATCATTTTGGCCCAACCCTACCACAGGGGTCATGATTTGAACAAATATCAATGATTCCACATGTCATGAGTTTACTATACTGGTTCTTGAGAAGAAGATTTCAAAAGATTTTTTTCCTATATATTCCTTTATAAAAATATAACACACCCAATGGCCACACCTTAGCCCGGGGATCATGATTTGAACGAATTTGAATTTACACTACCTGAGCATGATTTCAGTTTGAGTTTTATATTTCCTGTCTCTATTGTTTTTGAGAAAAAGTTTTTCCTATAGTATATATTCCTACGTAAAACTACAGGCCATATAGGCCCCACCCAATCCCTTTGGGTAATGATTTGAAAAAGCTAGAATCTACACTACCTGAGGATGATACCATATGAGTTTCATCTTTTTCGGCCCAGTATTGAAGAATTTTTTTTCTACATATTCCTAAGTAGAATTTTTTATAAATGATAGAGTTTTTTTTAATAATCATAAAAATGCTGATATAGTCCACAAAGCAGGGCTTTCCCTGCACTCACTCAAGTTGTTTCCAAACCCTGCCTGTTTTTCCCAATTTCTTCAGAAAGGGTAGTTTCCCAAAAACATTGATTTATCCCTAAAATAAGATTTTTCAAACTCTATTTACGCTGGGTGCAAAGTATTTCAAAAACACATTTTGTTTGCAGCTTAAGAACTTACCAGAGGATGACAAAGGAGTCCTGATGAACAAATGGGTGGAGGATATCCGAAATTTTTCAGCCCCTCCCGTGACAACCTCTGCTGAGGCACTGGAGAAGGAGGACGGGAAGCGTGTGTCAATTTGTGGAGTCATTAAGGAAGTAAGTAATCTCACCAATTGTTCACAGCAAATCAAATTTTCTTTATTTAGTAAGCAAACTACTTTGAGAAGAAAAAAATTGTATTTAAAATTATTATTCTTTGCAAATATTGCTTTTTCTCTCCCTAATTATACTGAAAGGTAAACTTTTGATGTGAAGTAAATTTATTTTTGTTGATATTTTTCAGTTTTCTTATTTAACATTTAAAACCATCTATCCAAAATCCTATGACGTTGTGCACGGTGTTGGTACACACTGACGTTACGTCAAAATAACGTTAAAAAGTTATAAAGTTTTGAACCTTATACCTGTATATTTTAGATCTTTGAATGAATTTTATTTTCAAAAGTATAAAAAAAAAATAAAATAAAAGGGCACTTAATGTTCAATGTTTGAACCTTCTTTTTTGAAATATTTAGATGTTTATTAATACATCTTAAAATAATAAAAATTTAATTACTGAAATGCCAAAAGCACTCATTGAATATTCATCTTTCTATTTTCCTCACTTGTCTGTCTTTTAAGGAGAAAATATATATGTAGTTTTCCATTTCCACTTCCTTCAATATTTTTTCAGTTAGTTCGTTACAAGTCTTTTATTTCTATAGCGTCCGCATGCGCTTTGGGTGTATAAAGAAAAAAAATGAGTTAATTTTTTTTTACTTTCTACGTTTCAATGGAACTGGTGTCATTTTGAATTAAAAAAAAATAAGTATCAATTTAGTACATGTATATTGAGTGGATGAAAAAAAGGAGGGATGGAGATGTTTCACCATCATTAAAAATCTGCTTTATCCTGAAAATTCTAAAAAAGTAACAATACGGTAACTCGTGCGTGCATAACAAAATGGCTACACTTACAAAAATCTTCGTAATATTTACGTTGGACAAGTAATATAAAATGTATCAATTAAATTAATCTAAGAAATATATGTACTTAAAGATTATTCACCAAAATTAATATTTGTCTGGGATTTATGTCTGGTACACATCTCCATTTCCGTTAATGTCAGTGTAAGAAAACGATTTTTTCCTGTTAGACATTTTACATACGCACTGTAGATCCAGTCTAAATTCATGAAATTGATAAAATGATGTTAAAAACTCAACAATATCTTGAAGAATGCATATATTTTATTGTACCCCCTAAATTTAATTCAGAGAATTTTAAGTGCGTTTTTTCAAACCATTTAGTTGCGCGAACGATAATTGATGTAACGTCGGACATGGGAATTTCGCCGTAAATGACCAATACTGAGTAACGCCACATCATAGCTAAAATAATTTTAAATTATTTAAAAGAAAATTTTAAGATTCATTCATTACCTTAGATAACATAAATGATTTTATTTTTAATTTAAAAGTAAATATGAAACCGCAAAACCGTCAAATTCTTTGCGACATAAAGTGTTCGATATTATTGTACCAACACCGTGCGCAACGTCTATTTTATTTTGTTTAGTAATTCATGAGTTATTAAAGCTCATATGACCATGATGACGATACCCCACAAAAGTCAAATTAAGATCTCTCATTACCATAAATGTCTCTCCCGTACATCTGTCATGACCCTTATTTCTCCTTTGCATGGAATTCATCAGAGTATTTTCAGAAATTTAGTCATACAATGCACACATGCGACAGTGAGAAAAACACAACATTAAGTTGACCAGCACAAAAAACAAATTGCAGAATTGTTTTATTTCATTTTTTCATGTGAATGTAATGGTTATAATAGTCTACAGTATTTAAGTTTTTTTTTGGAAGTAGGGTTGCGATTTAAGAGATATGGCGAGATGAATAACCCGCTCATAACATGACTGTTTCACATTAATGTTTCAGTTTTCATAGCCCTGTGGTTTTTAATACGATTTTCAAAGATTTTTCCTGTATATTTCTATGTAAAACTATGATTTCATATTGTGACCCCACCATAACCCCCGAGGTGATGAAATAAACAATATAGCTTTTACATTACCAAAGGATGCTTCCACATAAATTTCAGCTTTTCTTGCTCTGTGGTCTGAAGAAAAATTTAAAAAAATGTTCCTTTGTATTTCAATTTAAAATTTAGATACCTTTCTGTAACCCTACAATACACACGTAGGTCATGAACAATTTAGAATCTACACTACACTAGGGTGCTTTCACATAAGTTTCAGCTTTTTTAGCTCACTAGTTCTTGAAGAAAATTTTTAATTATTTTTTTCTTATACTTTTCAATATAAAATTGTATACCCTATTGTTACCACATCTTACCCTAGCACGGGGGTTATGATTTTGAAAATTTAAACAATGCATACCCCAGAATACTTTCATATAAGTTTCAGACCTTGACTAAACTTACATTTATTAATACATAAATATTGGAACTCCAGGCTTTATCTCAACATAGCAAAAAAAAAAACAAAAAAAAACAAGAAGCCTATAGGCTACATCACTCACCTGAGTAACTTGGGTGATGCAATTCTTTAGCAGATTTCCTATCTTGCTATACCTATCGTGCCCCTTACCCCTCCCCTTACATGATTTTAATATTTTTAAATCTACACTACCAAAATATGCTTCCACATAAGGTTCAGCTTTCCTGATCCAATGGTTCTTAAGAAGATGATTTTTTAAATTACCTCACCCTATTTTTGTCTTTTCTTGATTATCTCCCCTTGGAAACACACTTGGTCCTTCATGTTTACAATTTAAACTCGCATTAACCCAAGGATGCTTTGTGTCAAGTTTACTTAAATTTGGTCCAATGGTTTTTGAGAAGTAGAAAGTTTGAAAGTTTACAGACAGACGGACGACGGACAAAATGTGATCACTTGTAAAGGTTAACGTAAGTTAAAACAACAGGCCTAGGGGCCACAGTGCTCACCTGAGCACATCAGCCCCAAAGCATACATATTAATTATGTAATTAACCCAAAATGTTATGAATTTTACCACATATCCATAAATGTTACAACACATGCAAACAAAATTTGAATTAGAATTAATCAAAATGAATTATTCACTAGTGATAATATAATTTAAAACTTCTGTAAATCTGGACAATGGTCAGAGCAGATAAAATATTTTGAACACTTACGTAGAGTTGTAAGGCCCTGTCAAAGCTTGTAATGGTGTCCTTGAACACCTTAGCCTGCATATGTGTCTTACCCAGGAGCATGAACAGCGGGGGGACGGGTTTTACTTTTGTGGCTGCAGTCAGGGCCTCTATAGCCTGTTTAACCAAAGTAGTTTGCTTACTAAATAAATGTGATGTCCATTTTCTTTGACAGAAAATTAAAACAGTTATCAGATCAGAAGTGAAAGTTAACTTAAGTAAGAGGGGGGGGGGGGGGCTTGAATTTTAACCCCCAAGGAGATCATAATCTGAATAAACTAGAATCTACATTGCCTTAGGATGATCTCATATAAATAAAACTAATCATGGCTTTGAAGTACTTGAATAGAAAATTTAACAAGAGGCCCATGGGCCACATCGCTCACCTGAGAACATTCTGTTCTTTACCAGATTTCCCCCTTGTTATACATAATGCATCCCCACCCTACCCCACTGATCATAATTTAGACATTTTGAAATCTACACTACCCCATGATCATTCCATGGGCACATATGTTTCAGCTTTTTTGGCCCAGTGGTTCCTGAGAAGAAGATTTTCAAAGATTTTCCTATATATTTCTATGTAAAACTTTGATTCCCTATAATGGCCCCGCCCTTCCCCCGGGGGTCACGATTTGAACAATTTAGAATCTACACTATACCAGGATGCTTCCACATAAGTTTAAGCTTTTCTGGCCTAGTGGTTCTTAGAAGAAGATTTTAAAGATTTTTCCTATTTATTTCTATATAAAAATTTGATTCCCCATTGTGGCCCCACCCTTCCCCCAGGGGTCATGATTTGAACAATTTAGAATCTACACTACCTCAGGATGCTTTCACATAAATTTCAGCTTGACTGGCCCAGTGGTTCTTGAGAAGAAGATTTTTTAATGACCCAACCCTATTTTTGTCTTTTCTTGATTATCTCCCCTTGCGAGGGGATATGTCCCTTCATTTTAACAATTTAAATTCCACTTTACCCAAGGATGCTTTGTACCAAGTTTGGCCCAGTGGTTCTGAGAAGAAGTCGAAAATGTGAAAAGTTTACAGTCGGACGGACGACGGACAAAATGTGATCAGAAAAGCTCACTTGAGCCTTCGGCTCAGGTGAGCTAAAAAGGTTTCCCTATATATTTGATAATTTCTATGTAAAACTTTGGTCTGCCATTTTGGCGACACCCATACCCCAGGGTCATGCTTTGAACAGACTTGAATCTACACTACCTGAAGATGATTTCATATGAGTTTTATCTTTCCTGTTTTAATGGTTTTTGAAAAGAAGATTTTTAAAGATTTTTCCTATATATTCCTATGTAAAACTTTGATCTTCCATATGGCCCAACCCTACCAAGGGATGTCATGACTTGAGAAAACTTGAATTTATACAACCTGAGGATGAACTCAAATGAGTTTCATCTTTCTTGGCCCAGTGGTTCTCGAAGAAGATTTTTAAAGATTTTTCATTTATATTCCTATGTAAAACTTTAATCGGCCATTTTGGCCCCGCCCTACCCCCAGGGGTCATGACTTGAACAAACTTTAATCTACACTACCTGAGGATGATTCCACATGAGTTTCATCTTTCCTGGCTCAGTGGTTCTTGAGAAGATTTTTTTTAAAATGCTAATATTTTTCTCTAAATAATGATTATCTCCCCTTAGAAAAGGACGTAGCCCTTCATTTGAAGATATTTCCAAATATATTACTGTCTGAAACACAAGAAAAACTAACATCTGCTTTTGGTTACAGATGTCGGAGATTTATAAATCCAAAACCTCCGAATACAGGATTCTGAAGATCGGTACAGCAACTGTGAAGATGTGGGGGAAACAAGCTTGCAAGTGGCCTCGCACAAGGAGCGTTAAGAGCTCCACTCAACTGCTAGCACGGAAATAACAGTATGTATTAAATTTGCATTTATAATATTATCCTCCGATTGTTCAATCATCATTAAAAGATTAAAATGCAATGAAAATGATCATGTCAACATAAGTGTAGGATTTCAATGATTCCTTTTATTTCTCATTTTTATAAAATTGAAACAATACATACTGTAAAAATAATACAGTAGAACTATGTTAAGCTTTGATTCACCATTTCCATTGTAGTCTCACTTTACCTCAGGGCTTAATAACTAATTAGAGGCCCAGGGGCCACAGCGCTCACCCGAGGACATAAACTAGGAAAAAACACATATCAGATCAGAATTGAAAGTTAATTTACTTAAGTTGGGGGGGGGGCTTGAAATTTATCCCCCCCACCCCCCCAGGGGATCATAATTTCAATGAACTAGAATCTACATTTATTTACCTGAGGATGATTCCATATAAATATTACTAATCATGGCTTTGAAATACTTGATTACTTTTTCATTTTGGTTTCAGGTTTTGGTCCAGGTAACTTTACTGGGTAAGAAGGTGCTGGACTACATGGCCTACTTGATTACCATCCTCGTAGGAATCACTATCTGTCTGGCCTTCTGGTTAAGGGTACCACCAAGGGCTCGGTGTTCCTACATAAGGGGCATGCCAAACTCTGCTCCACAATCCGGGCCACACACGAGGCATGCAGGACGCTTCAAGCAGTGCCCGCAGACGAAGTTGTTTGGCTCCCCATCCGTCATTCAAAGGGAACATAATATCTCCAGGGTGGAGACGCCAAACCCTCAGAGGGGAATCCGCTCCTGGTTCCTGGCTTGTACCTGGGGGGTGGGTGTAGCGGTTTTGGGTGGCGGCGGCGAGCGGGGTGCTTCCCTCCTTTAAGGGTGGGGCCTCCGTCGATGGCTGTCATTCACCTTGAATCTAGCTAAATTAATTCTCATGAGTTTCCTCTTGTTGTTCATCCTCCTCAGGATCAAATCATTGTCAAATAACATACCAGGAATGAGGAAAAGGTCCTCGTAAAAAAAAATTGCCACTTCCTGACATCTTTTCTTCTTTCTTCTTTTTTTTCTCTCTCTGGTAAATCAGCCACGAAGGAATGATGCTGAGCGCTCGGAGGGTCTGTATTTATAAACAATAGCAGACGATAGTGCAAATGGGCCAAAACATGGAAAATCCAATCATGGATCAAATGTGATTGGCTAAAAGAAAAAAATCGCTTTTGGTAAACACGCCCACCACAGTAACAAAGCAAAATTGAGGGGGAACTCGAGTGTATATGACGTCATACAATAACATAACAATGATGAAGCATTACAAGATTCTTTTTCTTAAAAACTAACAATGGTTCTTATGGCTGGTATAAAAGGTTACCTGCGGTAGAAAATTGTTTGTATTTAGTGTTTATAAAAAATTAGAACCATTCCCTAAAATTTGATCAGGATACGTCGTGTATTAGTAGAGATATTGCGAAAAATCTCACCTGAACGGTTTACCAAAACATGCGCTTTTGCGACCCAGATCGCCATGACGTCACAACATGTACCCGCCATATCAGTTACTGAGTGAGGAAGAAGTGCATTGGAACTTTCAGTGGTTTTTTTGGTGTTTTCGGCGTCATTTTCAGTAGTGATTAGTTTCAGTTTTATCATGTAGGAAGGATTTTTGTGTTATTTGATGCACATTGTTTGTAAAACAGGACACTCCCGCGCTCGACGAAGGTTCGAGGAACGTTCGAGGAAGAAGATGTGTAGCTGCTGGTTGCAGCATGACCAAAACAGAGACAAATGGAATTAGTTTACACTATTTTCCGTTCGACAGACCAAAGATTCATAGGCAGTGGACTTCGTTTGTGAAGCGAAACAGAGGAAAATGGAGCGGCCCGACCAAACACTCAGTGTTGTGTTCCTTGCAGTTTTCGGAGAACGCCTACCCTCCGAAGTACAGGTTGATGACAACAATGGGTATTCCCTGTAAGAGGAAAGAGCTTGAGAGAGATGCCGTACCAACCAAGAATCCTCAGCTTACTATAAAACTCCCAGAAAAGCGACCCAATGTCCTTGACTCAGAGGAAATATTGGCATATTCCCCCATGATGGCGAGTACCCCAAAGAAACCACGATTGGCACGAAGCGCCTATCTGGAGAGAGAGGCCCAACAGGTAGGTTAAATCTGTTTATTTTTCCTTATAAATATCAAGTGTATGTAGCGGGTATTCCCGGCAATGATGGAAAACACCAGTTGATAATTTATACGTTTATTTTGCTGATATCTTTAGCTGATTGGAATAATGGATATAATGGAATATATAAGGAAGTCCTGCAATATACAAATTGCCTCATAAAAATATGTACAAAATAGTATTTCAATTAAATATCCCGATCATAAAAATATAACAAATTATCTGTCTTCCCTTTTACAATTAATTATCATCATTTATATATGATAATACACGAAGCATATCTTTATACATGAAATAAGGGAGTTAACTCTTATAACAATATTACGCTTTAAAATCTTGTGAAGAGTTATCTTTCTTTGATATTTCTTTACAAATCATAAAAATATATATACAGATAGACATACCAATTTATGGAACTGAACTTTCTCCTATTCAAGTATACATTTCTTTATTTTATGGTGTTACCTATGTACAATAAATATAATAATAAGGACTTGCTCTATACAAATACCTTTCTCAAAATAAATAATTATTTAAATTATCTTGATGACCAAAATCTTCACTTCAAACTATTTTCAGGTTTATATACAAATTGATCTAAGTGAAAACTTCATCAGATTTATCAATATCTGAATAAATAGACAGATAACTCAAAATGTAACAATTAAAAGTAAAATATCTTGTTTTCCACATTTTTAACATAATATTATAGAAAACATATGTAATAGCATAAAACAAGTAAAAACTTACATTTCAGGAATTGTCTTAGGTCTCAAGATCTTAGGAAATAAATATTTCAACAGCAAAACAAACTAGGTCTTCTCCATTCAAAATCAGAATTCTAGAGTCTAAACTGAATAAAACTCACTACACCACAAAGACCAAAACACTAACCAATGAAAACTGGGCATTTCAAAAACTGACCAATAAATATGTATGTGGTCATGTAAAAGTGTATGTACAGGTGTGGATCCAAAGGGGCGTATAACTATAGTACCAAGTTAGTAAAGAATGAAAAGAATAAGACTTTAACGGAAAACTATCATTAATAACTTATTTAATAGTTTATTAAGTTTATATTATTTATATTTAATATTTATTTTACTTCATTTAAAATCACTCCAACTTTTATTATTTCAAATAAAAGTACCTCTACTACAAACTCCCCCCCATTAGAAAATGACGTCCCCGTCATTTCTCTAATGGACTTACCAACTATACTCTGCTCTGTTCCTGCAATTCTTCAAGCTAACTGGACGATCTGAAATAAAAATAAATATGTACAATTAAAAACAGATTAATTTCTCTTTAAAATATCTAGCATGGTTTGAACTATTTCTTTTTCATACGACTTCATTTCCTTTGATGATTTCAAACGATGTAGATAGTCACACTTCTTCATCCATTCTTGTTGCTGCTGTTGTTGTACTAAAACAAATTCCTTGGTGTTCAATCTGTCTGGTTTTCTACTCTCCCTATTGCTTCTTCTTGGTATAACTGGTACAGGTTGTTCTTCTTCAGATCTGGTACTACTGGCTTCAGCATTTTCCTGCTGTTGCTCTGTTTCTTCTGGCTGTAGTTCCGTTACTTCCTCATCTGCATCATGATGCTGTATTTCTTCTCTTTCCTTTCTTTCTTCTATATGATCCATCTGTTGTATGGGTCTTTGTACAGGCTGTTCCCTAGGGCTATGTACAATCTGCTCTTTAGGGCTCTGTACTCTCTGCTCTCTAGGGCTCTGTACTCTCTGCTCTTCTGATCTCTGTACTCTTTGCTCCTCTGATCTCTGTACTCTCTGCTCTCCTGGGTGTTTACTTACATCTACTGGGATGTTAACCTCAGGGATCCTTGGTACCGGTACCGGAATGAATTCTGTATCTGATTCTTCATCTGAACTAACTCTGTCATCTTCTGATTCTCTAATCTCTGTTGTTTTCTTCTGAACCTGTCCTTGTTTCTTCAGTGTCTGCCTTGTCCTGGGTTTTGGAGTAGGTCTGGAAGTTAATGGTGATGATTCATCTACACTGGTTTTATATGAATCTAGATGTCCAATTGGGAGTAAAAGGTTTCTATGTAAAGTCCGAGTTTTTCCTTTTGTTGTTTCTTTCTGTACTTTATATACTGGGATTTCTGGATTAGGATGTTCAATTACCAAGTACGGCTCTTCTTCCCATTTATCAGCAATTTTGTGCTTTCCATCAAAAGCTACAATTTTTACAAGTACTCTATCTCCTATCTGTATTTCTGCATTTGTTGTTCTTCTATCATAAGTGTCTTTCTGTCTTTCCTGTGATTTCTTGGTAATTTTGTTCAGTGTTTGGAAGAAGAAGTCGGGATCCACTTTCTCCGAGACGAGTTCATTTGATGGAACACATCTATATTGGTTATTGTGGAGATGACTTTGATGCATATGTGAAAGCCATGGGCGCCATCAACAGTGGTATCTGTTCAATTTCCAGGAAGTGATTTTTCAGTGAATCTGTGAACATGTGATGATCCTTCCTTTATTTATTAAATGGACTTTTGAATCTGCGTTACCAATCGTAAAAAGCATTTCAAGCATAAACTTTTTGTTTTCCTGAAAATCATGTCTTTATACTATAATGCTACATGTGTAGTTTGTGTACCAGTATGTTCATTTTAGATTATTTATTATTTGAATCTATCCAGAGCTTTAATGATATTGGGTTATTTAATGCTACAAGTATGTGAAAGCCACAGACATCATCAACAGTGAATCTGTGTACATGTTATGATCCTTCCTATTTTTAGATGGATTTTTGTATAGTAAAATAAAATGTTTCCAGCATAAATATTTTGTTTTTCTCGAAAGGAAATCACTGATTATGATTTTTTTTAATTGTATCACTACATGTGTTTATTGTAAATTATTTATTATTTGAAACTTACTAGAGCATGATATTGGATTTAATACTATCAGTGTGTTTGTATTGATCAAAAACTTTGCAACTGGTGTTTTATGTAAGTTATCCTATTTTTTTTCTATACAGTATAAGGGTATTTCAAGTTTTCTTTCAATGTTTAGTGTCCACATTAAAAACAGAAGTTTTGCTAATCACTCAATCAGATAATCAAAATCAGGAAATAGAATTACAATTTTCAAGAAATTTCTCAGCAACAATTGAAAATTTTCTTCATGTTCTCAGTGTATATTAATTTCTAAATCTTAAGAATGAATTTTAAAGAAGGAAAACCCAATCCCTGAGTCTCCAGGTCTTACCTCAAAACTAATCTGTCTGTGGACACTAAACAAGGAAACAAAATTGGGATATGCCTAAAATTTTCATTTAAATTCATTTTTCATCTGACATCATTTATTTGTAAACCTGTTATCTTTCAAAAAGAATCTTAAAATTATTAATCACTCTTATTTTAAGCAGCCATTCATATTGATTCTGAGCATTTCTTTCATTTAAAGCAATATCAAGCTTGCCATTTTTACCTTTAGGTTTTTTAATAGCTTTAAGGGACATAAACGCAGTTTCTACTGAATTTTCAAAACTAATTTTAATGTTAACTATGCCTAACTTAGGCAATTCTTATGATCATCCTAGTGTTATGGACCAACGGCCTGGATTAAGGATCATGAAACACCTTAAGCTTAAGTCAAAATCTAACTTTACTGTTCGAGACAGAAATAAAATATTTCTAAATATAATTGTTTACAAAATTATGTTATCTGTAACATGACGTGTGAATTTAAACATTGTTTCAAAAACCAGAATAAAGAAATTAACATTACGTGCGGTTGAAAAATTATAACTTTAGTCTAAGTCTGTTTTATGATCCTATGGCAAAGTGTCTTTTCTATGAGCACAATTACAAATTGTGTACATAAAAAAAGCCTGCAGAAAGATAGACAACACACACAATTTTGAAGAAATTTTGCAAACATTTAATATTCACTTTTAAAAGCATTGGAGTGCAAATGGAAGGAATAAAATAATACAAGTACTCATAACAATTTGCTTTATTACAATAAACTTGTTAGCATTATATCCATCCCTTTCTCTCACAAAATGGACTTTGGGAATTCAAGTCAAGGTCACAAAACTTTTTTCCCACATGTCAAACTTTCTTTGTATATAATGCCAAGATAAATATCAAAAGAAAAGCAATAAGATTTCAAGTCTGTATTGTCACTGAATGAGTAAATGGCACAGTTTTCATTATTTATCTTGGACATGGTAACTTTAACATGCTAGATGTGTCTACATCAATTATCACAATGTATGGAATCACATGGTAAACACAATGAATTTGGTCTATCCTATAAAGTCCGCAATGTTCAGCTTTA
This sequence comes from Saccostrea glomerata, assembly GCA_003671525.1. Taxonomy (NCBI): domain Eukaryota; kingdom Metazoa; phylum Mollusca; class Bivalvia; order Ostreida; family Ostreidae; genus Saccostrea; species Saccostrea glomerata. Next base: position 130,778 of record PRKT01000860.1, on the reverse strand, counting down.
AGGGACTGACTCCCAGAATACTTGGATTTCACTAAATGTGTAATGGCACAGTTTTTGTTGTTTCTAAGGTCATTGTACTATTAAAATCCAGAGGCGTCTCCACCATTCAACACTACGTACGGAATCACACGATGAATATGATCAATGTAACGTCCGCACTGTTCAGCAGTAAGGGACTCCCAGAACACTTGGATTCCTCTCACTAGCTCATCTCTGGTTCTCGGCTTGTGGACATTTGCGAGGTATTGCTTCATAGAAGCCCATACATTTTCTATAGGGTTGAGGTCAGGAGAGGATGCTGGTGACTTCATGATGTTATCGAGAATGTTGTTCTCTTCCATCCATGCTCTGGTGGACTTGGATGTATGTTTACTGTCGTTGTCCTGCATAAAAATGAAATAATTATTTTAAGTTTCAGATTCCCTGATTAAGCATTTTTCTTCCTATCTATGTGCCTTAAATATCTTAAATGTCAAGCTACAAATATCAACAGACAATTTTATTGCTATTTTTTTTCTGTATAATAAAGTACATGATATTTAGGCTTTATTTCAAAAAACAGATGTAATCAACTTGTTGGTTACCTGATATAACCGATAGCCATCAGGAAACTTCTCATCTGTAAAAGGCAGCAGATTATTCTTAAGAATCTGTTGGTATATCACAGAGTCCATGATGCCATTGAAAATGCAAATGCTCGTTCTCCCTCTATAAGAAATCCCTGCCCAAACATTAACCTGTTAAGAAACAAAATGTGTTAATATTTTGGACGTAAATATGCCTTTATTGCTCACACAAACACCATTTTCAAAACACAAGTATCAACATGTTCAATGTTGATGAAAATAAATTAGAATATTAGTTAATTAAAAACTGAGTTTGGAAATATTGGCAGGAAGACTTCACTTCATTTTATTGAATATGATTTTTTATTAAAAATATTGTGTTACCTTGTAGGCATGTTTCGGTTTGGGTACACGGTCACATTTCTTTTGAATATCTGATGACTTCTGGTGGAAAATCAGCCTGCCACTTGAGCACATCTCCACACAGCTTTCATCAACAAAGATAACATTTCTGAAATCTTCTTTCCGCGATAAGGAATCCATACACCACTGCATCCGTACCTATAGAAATATCAAATAATCATGAAAAGCTTTTAAAATTGTAAAATAACTAGGTCTTCCACAAATAACAGAAATAATCGACATAAGCTTTAGTAATATTACTACTTTCTATAACACTTTAGCACTAAACTTTGGGGTTGATAAAAACATTGTTTTTGTCTTTACTCTTCTGTAGACAGTAGAGCCACCAAAATTTAAACTAAGAACTTAGTATTAAATGAAAACACAAAATCATACACTAACACAAATTTTAAAAACATATTAGGAGACAGTGATTTGGTGAGATATTCATACGAACCTTCTTATTCTTTTTGCTGATCAGCTGACAGTTTTTGTTGCTTGACTGCGCCTTCCATCCAAGGTTTAACCTTCTCCTCTTTCAAATCAAACTAGTAGACACATTGACACCAAAAGTCTCAAACATACGTCTCTGTAGTTCTACAGCCTTACGTTCTTGATTAGCATACATCCACGAATCCAAAAACTTGAGATGCAATGTCTTTAACTTCACTGAATGCGGTTTAACATCTCGGCGTTTTCTCCGTAAGAGTCCAGTATAACTATGTCGCCTCAGAAAGTTATAAACAGCTGTGCGTGAAAATTTCACTCCGTCCTCTTTCCATAGAATACGTATAACATTCTGCACTGAAGTTTGGTTCGCACGAAGGTCTAAAATCTTCAATTTCAATCGCAGCGAAAGTCTCCCTCCTTTACTGCCTTCCGCCATTTTAAAACTGAACATTCCGAAAAATTTTCACAAAACGAAAAAAATTAAACGATCGCGCACGATTGAAAACGCACACGAACGATCGCGCACGTTTAACGAACGATCGCGCACGTTAAACGAACGATTCCACACGATCGGTTTGTCAACAATAACGTTCCAGCCACTGTAAAATAGTTTTACCTTTTTTTTTAAAGGGGGGGGGATTTGGGTCTTCACAGGTATTGGTAGGATTTCATTTGTCATATGCGCCGCTTGACCTTTTGTAACCCGGCTTGTTACTTCATTTGACCGGGGAAGGTTCGCCGGCGTACGCCGAATGCGCCGGTCTGAAATGACCGGCGAGGAAATCGCCGGTCTTAGAAATATGGCGGGAAGAGAAAACAATTGTGAAAATGCAGACAATTTTTACCAAATCGACACGTTCTTTTTTTTGTTTGCATATTTTGAGCAAATCTCTATTCATATATTTAAAATTTGTTTTTATTTTCTGAAAAATAAAATTTTTCATGAGGTTCATGGTTTTTTTTTAATTGAATTTCGAATTATTCTCTTAAGACATAATGTAAAAAGTAATAAAACTTAATTAATTGATTATCATTTAGTCTAATTATTCATTTATTAAAAATGTTTTCGTCGGTTTACTTCCTTTGCCTCTTAGCCGTTTTACGCCGGTCATATGACTGGCGCAATTCGGCGTACGCCGATCAGTGACAAATGAAACTGGCCCATTGTATACGCACGTATGATCGGATTCGTAATTATGATCTAGTAACACAGAAGGAATCTCTCTCGAAGTTTTAGAAATCTGTTTCCTAGCATATCGGTATAGATGTTCATATACATCTAATGTACATCCACGTGTATATTATCTCAATCACATTCCCCTTTTAGTTCTCTCTGTGGCACATTTCACGTAAAAATTCGGGGTCAACTGAGATATGGATATTTGTATTAAATTTTTTTTTTCAAATTACTTTGATCTTGATCATATTAGAGATTAAAATATCTTTACTTTCCATGTCAAGGTTACTGATTGAATAATTAATGGGGGATGTTTCACATTATATCAACACATGTAAATTTGTTGCCCTTTGAAGAACATCTCAAGAAACTGTTGGTTTGCTTTTAATGAGAATGTAGCTTATAATGTCAATTCTCTTAACGTCTGGCAATGCATCTTCCACCAATTCATACGGTATGCTGAGAATACTTTCTTCCTGTAGTAAGAAGGTAATTTCATCTCCATCTAAGCACCAGATATTGCCTGATATATCTCTCCCACGCAGGGCAATTTGTCTTTTACAACGAAACATTGCATGTATTACATATTCTGTATAGAAGCATTACGAGGAATTGCAGTGTAAAGACTGAATGTAAACTAACAGTTATATTAGTTTTTGCAGTGGTGGTGAGGGACACTTCATTCTGAATATGCTGTCTAAATACGTTTCTACTGTTGTTTGTTACTTCTCTTGCAATTTCTTAATGTGGTTATCTAGTGAATGCAATTACTACACACAGTGTTTAAATGCTGGTATATATCAAACTCATAGCTCATGAGTCGCATGCGTAAAGGCTGAACTCTCGGTGGTAGATCACAAATAGCTTTGGATCAAAGTAGTGCTCTGAGAGGCTTGAGATCTGTATTAAGCTGACTTTCTTACCGATCAAGACATCCGAGAATGTTTCACCATGTCATTGCCAATGCTTCTTTGTTCATTTGTAGGGCTCATTATAACTACCTCTTCGAAGTTTTTGCATCTCCCTTAAGGAATTGCGTCTGACACTGGTTTTTTGGCAATCTCGTAAACAAGGTATCTTTTTTAAGTTCTTTTTACTTACATTTATTCCGTGCTCATCAACAATTACTTAACTTGTTCAAATCCCTCCCGCGCTTTGTCTACAGGCCTCTGTATCGCTTAAAAAAATCTGGGTCTCTTGAAACTACCTTGACCCTCAAGTTTTTATGTAGAGTGTTTGGCCTCCTTGCTCCATTTAACTTTGTAAAGATACTGTACTTGTCTAAAACATACCATGGTTTACCATTATTTTAGATTTTATGACCATTTATCCAATTTTTAGCTCACCTCAACGAAGTTGAGGTAGCTTATGTAATACCCTCGGCGTCGGTGTCGGCGTTGGCGTCCCAGGTTAAGTTTTTTGGAGCAGTTTTCCTATTAAGTACTTCTATGTCCTATATTGATTAGACATGCATGGAAGATGCTTCTAATGTGTTTCATTGTACCAGTCAAAGTTTCAAATGCTGCAATTTCAGCAAAGGAATAGCCAGGTTAATGTTTTTGGAGCAGGTTAACATTTTTGGTGCAGGTTTCATTTCCAAGTAACTATAAGCCCTATGTTGACCAAACTTGCATGGTTGATACATCTAAGGATGCATAATACTGGGCTTGCTTCCGATGCTGAATCTGACCTACATTTTCCGGGTGAGTGAACAGGTTAAATTTTTTTTGTGCAGGTTTCATTTCCAAGTAACTATCAGCCCTTTGTTGACCAAACTTGCATGGATGATACATCTGAGGATGCATACTACCAGGCTTGCTTCGGATGCTGAATCTGACCTACAATTTGTGGATGAGTGAAAATGTTAGTTAATGATGAATGTATCATTTCCAATTAACTATGAGCCCTATAATGAGCAAACTTGCATGGACGATACCTCTTAGGATGCACACTAATGGACTTACTTTTGATACTGAATTCGACATACATTTTTTTCAGATAATAGACCAGGTAAAAGTTATGGGTGCAGGTCAATTACCAAAAAACCTGAAGGCTTATATAACATTGTATAAACCAAACCAAACTTGCACAAATGTTGCATCAGGAGATGAAAACTCTCAAATTTGCTTCAGATGCTTAATTTTAATTACATTTTCATGAACAACTAGTTTAAATTTTTTATGTAAGTCTATTTCAATGTATTCGATCAAAATTGCTTAAATATTTTCATTTCTGGAATGTACACTTTTTGTTGGTTAATTGTGTGACTTTGCCTTACTTAAAGACAACATTCGTTGAGGTGAGCTCTGTAATCTCTGATAACCTATGTTTATCACCCTGATAATCCAACTATAGGAGAATAGTGAAAAAGCAACAACAATTGTATTCGTAACATTTCAAGATAAATACCAAAAAAAGCAAAACCTGTAAATAATATCCGTGTATTTACATAAGGCAGTGATAAAACATACATTTATATTCATATTTAAATAAATGACACCATTACCAGTACGTTATTTTTGACTTGGCGCTTTTTCATACAGATGGTATATAAATATACAAATATAAATTGATATCAGGAAGGATCATAGTCTAGTCACCGGGTCCGTACACATTGGCACAACGCCACAAGAGCTGACTGGTAATCATTTCTTCCTCCAAATACTGCTTCCATGCTGCAAACAGCTTTCCATTTATATGTATGGTCCTTTTCTTATGGATACGCACCATCTTCCCTATCGATATCAAATTTGCTTGAACGGGGATCTGCTTTTGTCTTTATCTGCAATTCCACCAACAAGTAGAAGGGAAGAAGACCTCTTTCCGTATCTTTGCTTTTGAGTCTGTTGTGCCATCCCTCTATATCATGAACATACTCCAGTTTCAAAGATAAACGTTTACGACCAGAAATAAAAACATCAACATGTGTGAAGTCTGGCATCTGCTGCTCCATGATCTCCATGCCAAGCTAGAACATTTTCAAAACAAGTCAGTTTCTATAGATAAAGGATACAGAATACAGGAGTGTATAATTTATTCTTAATTTATATTTCTTATATTGATGCATTGATCTCAACTTCTTTAAATGCAGAATTTCTGGATAGGTTTAACGTCAGACAGTGCATGTTAATAGGTAATTCTTTGCTAGGTATGATATTGTAATATTGAAATCACCGCAAAATCTCAATCCTGTCGATTTTGTGGCCGCAGCTATTGCTTAACCCTTTCGACAATCCTTGTCATGTTGGCAGGCTTTGGACGACTGGCAAGGGGAGCATCAGCATCTGAAACTACATTCATTTCACTTTATTCAACGCGGGGTGCAGACTCTGGAAATATTTCATCCACCGCCTTTTCCTCACTGATAGTATAAAACGTTACACATAATAAGAAAAAATATAACGGAATTGAAATGCTACTATTATATAATTGGCCGACAGTTTACAATGTGTAAACTGCAAAATCTATTCCATGGTGTTTAGAAAAAGTATTGACTCGTATTTTTATAAGCTTAAATTTATTTTACCATACATATGTATTGTTGACCATCATAATAAGAAATGGGAAAGTTGCCTCAGCATTCATTTTGATGGGTAAGTGGACTCCTTGCGCTGCAGGGTGAACATGATTTAAGGCCTTCTTGTAAGGTGTCGCCTTTTTGAATCACTGTGGCTGGATAGTGCTGCTCCTTCCCATGTCTGCCGCATCTCCAGTAAATAGTCATCTCTCTGATTCTAATAAAAGTTTAAAGTTAGGATTTTTAGAATGTGTAAAAACAACGTCTTCATTATTTTTGAATTAATTATAATTTTTTACATTGTTTATTGCATAAATTTTTATTTTACAAAAATGTTTCCTTTTTTGTAAAATATATTACCCTAATAGTATACTGGAAAACATGATTGTCTACCAGTTTCTTTTTGCCCTGTTTGGTTCCTGTGTCAACCACTTCATACTCGGAAACCGCTGCCTCTTCCCCGTCTGGAATGACACCAGTGAATTCTTCTCTGATGGAATCCTCGTTAACAGGAGCATGTGCCCGCTACAAAGGACTGGTCCTCTTGTTGATTCTGAATAATAGTTTTAAAAATTGAATATTTATACATGTGTAAAGCTATTTCAATGCAATTCTTAAATTCTTACAAAACAGATAGAAAGCAATAGTGGCGAAAATTTACTACCTGGGAAAAATGCATGAAAAAATGAACTTACATGATTGATTTAGGCTTGAACACCCCAAACTTTCCCAAAATCAAAGCTTTCAATTCTGGTAAACCCTATAGATGGAATAAAATATTTGGTTTGAAATTATTATTTTATCAATATATAAAAGCACATACATATTTGATTTCACTATTTACTATTACTATTAATACTAATTGCTTGCTTTTTCATTTTAGGATAGTTAGTTGTATTAAAATCTGATAATCTCTGTTGATACATATTAACAAATGATACCTTTCCAAAAAGTTTTGCTCTCTCCTCAATTCCCTTCTCCGAATTTCTGAGTTCCAAGGCTTCATTGAGGGGCTCTCTTTGAACCCATCTGATATTCCTCCAATGTGGTTCATAGCAGCTTTAATTAATTTTATAGAATGTCAAATAAAAAAAAATCTTCAAATGGGCAACTTTAATTAGAGATATTGTATTGTAGCTGATCTACCAAATTAAAATATAATAATTCCACCAGCAAAATTCTACAGTGCCTAGTACTTTCTCCATTAAACTGTAAAGTTAAACTAGAAATATGTCCATAGGACATGAATGCCCCGCCGAGGATATATTAGTATTAAAAGCAACATAAAAAATTGTATGTATATAAAATTTGATCAGAATATCTTGAATAGTGTTGCAGCTGAATTGCTTGTTTGGAAAATATAGGTCAGATCCAGCATCCAAAGCAAGTCTGGTAGTGTCCATCCCTAGATGCATCGTCCATGCAAGTTTGGTTCAGATAGGACTTATAGTCACTTGGGAATGAAAATATAGGTCAGATTCAGCATCCGAAACAAGTCCGGTGGTGTCCTTCCCTAGATTCATCATCCATGCAAGTTTGGTTCAGGTAGGACTTATAGTTACTTGGGAATAAACATATGGGTCAAAACCAGCATCCGAAGCAAGTCTAGTAGTGACCATCCCTAGATGCATCATCTATGTAAGTTTGGTTCAGGTAGGGCTTATAGTTACTTGGGAATATCCGAAGCTGAATTGCTTGTTTGGAAAATATAGGGCAGATCCAGCATCCGAAGCAAGTCTGGTAGTGTCCATCCCTAGATGCATCATCCATGCAAATTTGGTTCAGATAGGACTTATAGTCACTTGGGAATGAAAATATAGGTCAGATTCAGCATCCGAAACAAGTCTGGTAGTGTACATCCCTAGATGCATCATCCATGCAAGTTTGGTTCTAGTAGGGCTTATAGTTCCTTAGGAATGGACCTGCTCCAAAAACCTAACCTGGTCACTCGTCTGGAAAATGTAGGTCACATCCAGCATCCGAAGCAAGTCTGGTAGTGTCCATCCATAGATGCATCATCCATGCAAGTTTGGTCCAAGTAGGGCTTATAGTTCCTTAGGAATGGACCTGATAAGGGACATATATCCCAGGTTAAACCTATCGTTTAAATGTCCATATAAGGTGAGGAGTTGCCTAGTAAGATTAGGGTAGGAATTTCAGTTTAAAATAAATCAGAATCTATGAAAGACAGGTTGGAATAAGACGAATATTCTGTCGTATTCGTATCTGATACAAGGTAAAGGTAGGTGAGAAGAAGCTCTAAGATCAGGGACATATCTTCAGGTTAAACTTATCGTTTAAATGTCCACAAAAGGTGAGGAGTTGCCTAGTAAGACCGGGGTAAGAATTTCAGTATAAAATAAATCAGAAACTATAAAAGACAGGTGAAAAAAAACGAATATTTTGACGTATTCTTATCTGATACGAGGTACAGGTAGGTGAGAGGAAGCTCTGAGATCAGGGACATATCTTCAGGTTAAACCTATCGTTTAAATGTCCATAAAAGGTGAGGAGTTGCCTAGTAAGATAAGGGTAAGATTTTCAGTATAAAATGAATCAGAATCTATGAAAGACAGGTTGGAATAAGACGAATATTCTGTCGTATTTTTATCTGATACAAGGTACAGGTAGGTGAGAAGAAGCTCTAAGATCAGGGACATATCTTCAGGTTAAACCTATCGTTTAAATATCCATCAAAGGTGAGGAGTTGCATAGTAAGACCAGGGTAGAAATTTCAGTATAAAATAAATCAGAATCTATGAAAGGCAGGTTGGTATAAGAGGAATATTTTGTCGTATTCTTATCTGATACAAGGTACATGTAGTTGAGAAGAAGCTCTAAGATAAGGGACATATCTTCAGGTTAAACCTATCCGTTAAATGTCCATAAAAGGTGGGGAGTTGCCTAGTAAGATCAGGGTAAGAATTTCAGTATAAAATAAATCGGAATCTATGAAAGACAGGTTGGAATAAAACGGATATTTTGACGTATTCTTATCTGATACAAGGTACAGGTAGGTGAGAAGAAGCTCTAAGATAAGGGACAATTCTTCAGGTTAAACCTATCCTTTAAATGTCCATAAAAGGTGAGGAGCTGCGTAGTAGGATCAGGATAAGAAATGCAGTATAAAATAAATCAGAATCTATGAAAGACAGGTTGGTATAAAACAAATATTTTTTCGTATTCCTATCTGATACAAGGTACAGGTAGGTGAGAAGAAGCTCTAAGATCAGGGACATATCTTCATGTTAAACCTATCCTTTAAATATCCATAAAAGGTAAGGAGTTGCCGAGTAAGACCAGGGTAAGAATTTCAGTATAAAACTAGGAGACTTATTGTTCACAGAACAATAAGAGGTCTTTCCACCTTTTGAATTTCAATTTCATTTAATATTTATCTATTTAAAATTAAATTTCATAAAAAAGAAACCAGGAATGGCTTAAAAGAAGAAAAAAAAAAGAAAATGATTTTTTTTTTTAAGGTGACCTTGACCTTTGACCTTCAAGTCATATTCAAGGTCAAAGGTCAAGGGTCACATTGCAATTAACCCCATGTCTCTATGAATTATAGTTTTAAAGTTACAAGGTTTAATAGTAAGCACAAAAGCATTTAAGGGCGATAACTCATTCAAGGAGTCACCAGATCCTTTTGCACTTGAACATAAAACTTTTGCCTAAAATCCCATAAGACATTAGAGAAGGTTTCGTGTCTTTGAGGTTTACGGTTTTGGAGCTATAGTAATTAAAATGTTTTTCATACAAGGGGCAATAATTTTTAATAGAGTCAATCTTAGGGGACAATATTGAAATCTAAGACACAGTTTTAAAAGTACATATTAATGATTCATAGACATTAAGCATATGTTGAAAGACAAAAGAGATATAAAAAGAGCTAAATTTCTAAGTTTTGGAATGACCTTGACCTTCGACCTTTACATGAATTTTAAGCTCAAAGGTCAATGAATCTTATGCAGTGAGGCTCATGTCTCTATACCTTCTCGTTTTGAAAATTTTTAATTATTTGTAAAATTCAAAGACTTTCAGGGGCAATAACTCATTAAAGAAGTCACCGAAGACTTTTGCAATGAATAGATTCCAGAATCCTCTCAATTAGTCTAAGACTTTAGTGAAGGTTTCATATTT
>PRKT01000860.1:95658-118541 GCA_003671525.1 Saccostrea glomerata | reverse complement strand
CTGCCCCCCCCCCCCCCACCCCCTGTTGCTACGTCCCTGTTTCTTTTACATTAGCAGATAGATATTTCTAAAGAAAAGCTAGTGGTAGTTTGAACCCGTTACTCCTTTAGTAAATGGGCCCCATAAAGCTAGGAAAGACGTCCTTGTTGTAGATTAGATATTTCGATTCTTTACTCAACATGCAAATGGCTGAATTTCAAGAATTTCCTGTTCAGGGATAATAAAAAACCCCAAAATTAAAAACAAAATTGGCGTACCCGAACTTACAATAATTACTTTAGAAAAATACTAGTAGATTGAAATAATTCACTTAGATGCTCATTTATTATAAACGGCACAAATTAAAAAAGATTTGAAAATTACGAAATACAGTATTCCTCTATTACTTTTTTATTCGGGATATCAATATTGAAAAATATTATAAATAAATATGTTAAGGTCTTTAAACACAGTACAGTATATATAATACCCGGATCCCTGAATTTTCATTGTTTATTTTTTATACATGGATCAACGTTTCTGTTTTTTAGAAAAATTAATTTTTCACCCATTGACCCATTTTTTTTCATCATTTTAAAGCTGACCTGATAATAATAGCCGAGCTCAGATATGGTAGCATTACATATTCATTTGTATTCTTTGCTTGTTGTTCAGTGTATTCTATATCATACGTACATGCATTTTCAATTCAATTCAATTGTCAATTGAAATGCAAACCCAGCTTAGAAAATAGTAACTGCAGATTATCTTCAAAACAAGGAAAGGTTGACACATTCCCAAATATCTTTTCTGCTACATGTAGCTGTTGATTGACCGCTCTGCTTTATTACACTGACATGCGCGGTACCTTTCTAATAGGAAGTTTTCACATACCGCCCCCCTTTTTTCAACCAAAACTTTTCAAGTCTCCTTTAATTTATTTTTAAATTTATTCTAGATGGATATTTAATATATTGACTCCTCCATCCCTCCTTAAGAGACCTTAGCTCTGGTTGATTCAAGCTCGTAAACAACTAAATACTAATATAGTATTATTTATATGCGAAACTTTTAATAAGCTTATCAAACATGTAGTCATATCAAGAAGCAGGGATTAAATCCCCATCTTTCATACGTATATACCTTTTTTTCATAATTCATAGGCATATTGCAATAGCTTTCCATCTCCTATACAAAAACTGGTACAAGGAGAACCTGTAACCCTAAATTTACTCTTTGCTATGATGTCATTGTTTCATATTTTATTTGGGAGCTTGCCTAAATAATTTTCCAAATACCTTATTTACTGCAAGGTAAATCTTTTTTTTTTTTACAAAACATTTTTTTCACCTCTTTATTATTTTTGTGTAATCAATATTATCAAAGTTACACAACCATTTGAATTGATGAACATAAAACAACGCAGATATCATAGTAAAGTCATTTTCATTTATATAAATTATGTTACATGCTTCATAAATATTTACCGGGTAGCTAATCAATGAACATCCTTCACATCATGTTAATTTAAGGTAAAATACTGATATATTGAATGACGGAAAGAATTTTTTTTTCACAGAATACAAACCAAGTAGAAACTAGTGGGTATTGTTTTTTTAACAAAAAACACATGTCTCCCCTTCTTTAACAACATTAACAAATGCAGTTTTACTATGAAGGTGAAAAAGAATAATGCAGTGCATCTTTCATGCTACGTTCCTGAAAAAAAAATTATTTTTTTCTTTATTTTAATAATTTTGGTTTGTGTACCGGAATGTATATAGGGCGACTATTCACACGGTGCAGAAAAAGTAATTGGACGCGTGGCCAGATATTTGTTTTGAAAACAATCAAGTAGCACAAGTACAGGTTGCGGTACGCATGCATGTAATTGGTCCGTCAATCAAATCAAAAGCTTTTATTTTAAAAATGATTGGCAGGCGGTACATTAATGAATGGTCTTAACTTTGGTATAGATTTTTGTGGCGTTGACATAAGTTCGCCGAACACTAAAAACTGTGCCAACGTGAAAGCATTACAGTCACATAAATTATCGAATTCCTGAAATATATTTCATTAAAAAAAAAACAAACAAACTTAAGATTTAAGTTTATAAAAAAATGTAAAAATATTCTTTAACAGGAGGGGGTTTAGCAGGTTGTATAATCGGTAGATGGAAATTTTGTTATTTATATGCACCAAGGCTTTTAGCAAGCTATCTTAATTGATGTATGTATTGAATGAGATGTATGTCATTTAGCAAAAAATACAAAAACATATTTAGTTTGATGTACATTTATACTAAATGTCTACATAAATATTTCATTAAGAAACGGAAACGTTACTATGCTCTATAAAATATTCCTGAAAATGTTTCACGTAAATTCATCATAAAAAGTAAATAATTAAGTATTCTAGTTAGTATGTTTTGAAAATGTAAACATTAACGTAGATTTTCTTATTCAGTATATATATATCTGTGTAAAAAATAATACCCCCCCCCCCCCCAAAAAAAAAGATAATCTTTTTAATTTAAGGAAATTTCGCACAAGGATACTATATTCAAATACTACATGTACTTCAGACAAAACTGTAACACTGATTGCCATGGGAATTTTAGATTTTACAATTTAAGAACACTTCAGATTTTTTTTATAATTGAAGAATTAGAAATAGAATTGATATTCAAATTATAAACAAAAATTAAACAGAGGCTTGTAGATTTTATTTTACATAAAATATTAGTAATTTGGTAGTAAGTGTAATTTATATCGATCGGTAGCCATTCTCATGAGCAAAGTGCAATTTCAAAGAGTAACTAAATATTATACCTGTCATTCTTTTTTAGGCTTGCATAACTGAGGTTTACAACGGCCATGTGTCAAACATTGCATGAAGACCCCCGAAAGACTTTTTCTCTTCCATTTACATGTACATGTATATTCACTTTCCATTTTAAGAAATAAATAAATAAATAAAATAAATAAAAATGAACAAATGTTAAATAAAAAATAAATAAATAAAAGAGGAATAATATTTTTTGACACAGATAAAAATGCTTTAATTTTTCAAGGTAAAGAAATTAAATCAGTATTGCTCACAAAAGCCAAAATAAATAAATAAATAAATATATTTTCATAATTTTATCAATATGTTGTGTCTAGTTATTAAATGTTTTTAATCAGGCTTTATTAATAAGAACAGCAATTTTTTGCACGGAAGTCAAACAAGAAGTGATAGAGACATGGGACTAACTGCATACGATGCATTGAGCTTTGAGCTTAAAGTTCATGACATGTTGCTCTATCATCGCTGAAAATTTCAAACTTCTGTGTTAAGTGCTTTTTGAGAAAACTGCCGGACAAAGTGACCCTCTGAAAATCACTAAATCGCGAAAATCTCAAAACCTGAAGTGACGTCATCAAAACAAAAAATTATATATCAGGTTTGCTTGATGTTCTATAAGTCCTGAAAGTTTCATGAAAATCGATCGAGCCGTTTCCGAGAAATCGCGTGCACAAAATCGGTAAGAAAAAAAACAATAATAATAAAAATAGTGGAAAAGAAACCTAAGAATAACAAGAAGGTCTTCCGCTGAAGACGGAAGACCTTAATAAAAATAGTGGAAAAGAAACCTAAGAATAACAGTAAGGTCTTCCGCTGAAGACCTTAATAAGAAGAAGAAGAAGAAGAAGAAGAAGAAAATCGACAAAAACAATATGTCTCCCCTTCGGAAGGGGAGACATAATAAATAATACAAAGTAACACCTTAATAGACTTTATGGAAGGACTCTTTGATGACATATTGCTGTATGCTCATAGAATAGGTACATTAGTGTATAAATTGTAGTGTACAAAAATAGCCTTGCAGGACGTTTATATGTTCATATACACAAATAAAGGGAAATAGATGACTGTGAGGTCCAAACACATACTTGCTACAACATGACAGATATTTCAATAGTATATCATTAGACACTTTAAGCTTAAGTTGTTAATAACACATACTTAGATGATGTATCAACTCAGATCTTGACAGTCATATAACACACAGAGTCAGCCTTCTTCCAACACCCACAGGACACCCTCTGCTGTCTTTACATGTGCTAAAGGTCTGCTTACAGCACTAAGGTGGACAAGTCTCTGACACACGGTGATTGAATCGAAATGAAAATGTCCTTTATTGTTGTCAGCAAGGGGAAATATGTCCAACACAACCCAATGATGAGTAGCTCTGTTCACACGATGCAGAAGAAAGGAATGGATTTCACCGAACTGGGTCCCATTTGAGCAAGGAACTTTCACAATAGAAGTCTTTCTTCTTTTACAACCCTTAGCAATGAATTTATGACACCGTCCATTAATGTCCACAAAGTCACAGCTTTTGTCATTTTCTACCACAAATTCATCAAAGTTCAAGATGTTGATGTTCAGGGCGCACTTGTAGAATGTCATCATGTGTTGGCTCATCTGTGGAGTCAATTGCCGAGTTTTGTTGCTGATTGGTGGCGGCGGCGACAACGGTTGCGGCTCCAATGTTGGGGACTCGCTGTACTCAGATGCAATTTTCTCTGAAAGGTGAGTGAGTTTGTTGTCACAGTTGAATATCTCGGAAGGCTTGAAGCGTTGAGACAACACCATGTGAACACACCAGTCATAAATCTGAAATAAAGAATGAAAATTGTGAAGAAAAAGAAACCTTTCATAATACAATACAAATTATGAGTTTTCAAAAGATTAAAACAAAAACATTACAGGTGAGATACAGTAGCTACGAGAAGTAAGAAATTAAACATTTTCTCACAATATTTTCATAATAATACACAGTCCATTTGACTCTTTATTATTCTATCATGACATTAAGGAATCTGTATTTCATTACTAAAAATTTAAAAATATTTCTGAAAAAGAGCTAAAAAAAATGAGAAAATTCTGCCATCACTGAACTTACTATGTATATGCAAACATCCTGTGAATTGATCAACAAAGAAACACTATTACCCTGATTACATTTAACAGTAATTTTCTTTGGAAAAATAGTAATTATACTTAATTAAACTTACTACATATGTTTCCATCACAGTTGACTCCTCGACACCTTTTCTCAAGCATTGACGGCTAATCCATCCATTAGCCCTTTCGTAGGGAAACAGCCAACGACCATAAACTGGGCCAAATTCTTCTAGACCATCCACGATGTGATGTATAAGATGTGTAGTCAAATTCTGAAATAATAAGAAAATTTTCATCAAGCTGATACATAAATAATTTCCATATAAGTTGACTCTCCATAATTTTTTTTAAGTACCTGCACTATTTAAGACTGTCTATAAGATTTCCACCAAAAAAAATTATTTGATGGATTACAGTGAACAAAAAAAAAATATCCAAGTTTAAAATTCAATTTGCAAATGTTACCTGGAGTGACAGTGGGAAATCCCTCTCCACTAGACACAGAGCATGATGAACATCAATCTGCAACTGTTCAATGGCTGCTTGATGAATGGATGGGGAGATAACTCTCTTCAAGGAATCAAATACAAAGAAAAGAGTTTCTTCTTGCTTTGGAGGTAAAAATCCTCTGATACACCACTGAAGCCCACCAGTAGTCACAAACTGAAAAAAGACACCATTGTTTTAATCAAAGGATCTGTAAATGAACATACAGAATATTAATCTGCATTTTGCATTTCTATAAAAAAAAATTCCATAAAACAATGATTAATATATATAAACTAATATTGAATGTTCATTACATTATTTACATAAAAAAAGGATAAAAACTGAAAATGACGTCCTTGATACTTTAACGACCATGCATATATTTTATAATATTTAAAAAACATCGGCTTAGATAATGAGTAACTTCACAATTACAAGCTGTAAATTATTACCTGTAACTTGGAACTCATAGTTCTCAATGTCCAGGGCTTGGAGAAATGTGGCCCAGGTATAATCCCATTAGCTTGGCTGTATACTATTTCACAGGCCCTCTTGTCAGCTTCCTTAATCTGCTTCTTTGTAAGTTCCCATGGAATTGTTCGTGAACTGTCTTGGCGTGAAGTTTGAGTCTTGTCAGTCTTCTTTTTCTTTGGCCTACTTTCCAGCTGCTCGTCGTCCGCTACGATGTCTGTAAATCGTGCATATGAATGTTCACAATGTAAGACTTTCTCTGAACTCAGTTTTCCAGTCAACATTTCTAAAACATGATTCACAAAGTCTGCAAAGGTGTGCATCCCGTCTGGTTGCATCTGCTGCATCCTATTGTGGTACGGAAGTTTCTGAAGGGAGTATTCTCCTTTTAGACCGGTTTCTTTCTGGTGTTTAGCTTTCTGGGATTTATTTCTTTTCAGCTCAAATTCTTTGCGCAGCTCAGCTTCCTCTTCACATGTATAAGATGTTGGTTTCTGCTCCCTTTCACAACCACGTTTACCAAAGCCATCCTCAGACCTCAGGGGATGATTCCAATCTAGAAACCTACGATTTGAGAGATGGATAGTCTTGTGCAGATGTTTACAATACTCTCCTACATCTCGGCAGTACGGACAAGATCTCAGTGCACCATGTCCAGACAGATGAAACACTTTGGAATATGCTGGAATATCACACAGGTACTGAAGTAATGCCACTTTCACATTCATCGGTGCCATTTCATACGCATTGTACAGTGTGAATTCCGAAAGTGATAGAAGTTCATCAATTAGAAGTTCTAGATATGGCTCCAGGGACTTTGGCTCACTGCCGTTAATTCCACTGGGAATTACTCCTACCAACAGCATAGGTCCTAAAAGTTGGCGAATTTCAAATGGTAGGTTGATCCACGTCAGAATGAGAGGCCACATGGATTTCTGACTGGTCATGTGTTTATTAGGATTCACTCCATCTGTGAATAGGGACAATGGAACTGTATGGCATTCCTGCTGTCCTTGGAAGACCCCTCCAGTTTCGAACCAGGACTTGTACACTTTGCCATCGGTAAAGTCTCTTAGATTTCCATTTGCAGAGACTCCTCTATTTGAATAAAGCAATTTACACAAGTTAGAAGTCCCAAACCAGCGACTCAGTCTTGGTCCTAAAGGCATGTAAGTGTATTTCTTCTGCACAACTCCTCTCTTATTCCTTGGTTCACCACAGATAGGGCAATTCTGCAAACTGGAATATTCTTTGTCTTTTAAGTCTCTGTAAAGTATGCAGTCATTGACGCAGGCATCATACTTCTCAAGAGGCATCAGGAGTGGCGATATGAAATCTTTGGCTTCTCGGAATGACTGTGGCAGGCAATTAGGTTGTGGAAGTGATGACTTTTCACAGGCCAAGGAATCCGACACTGCTGATTTTGACATGCCATGGTTCACACTAAATATGTACATGTGTTTTGTCACTGCATCTAAAACGCTAGTTGTTGATCCTTCAAATAATGGCTGCTGGAATCTGCAATCTGTGAAAATAGCCTCATCATATGGGAATTTTGGTACTATCGGGGCACTAATACTTTTCACATACTGTCTTTCATGGTGGTAGAAAGTTGATCTGGGAATCCATTTTCCCTCACACTTCTGACACAGGCAAAATTTCTGCTGTTCTGTAAAAAAAAATCAATTATTTCTGCTGTTCAATTGATATGCACAACTTACAAAAAAATCAAAAAACAAACATTAAAATTAACACATTTCACTAATTGAAAGAAATAAAATTGAAAAAGAAATTGCAAGTTTTAATTCATTTCAATGTTTGAGGATTGATCTGCATGTTTTATTTACATATAATTAAATTTTGAGAAAAAAAAATCCTAAATTACCATCTGATTTCTGCATTACTTCACTGGGGATAAAACAAATGAAGTATAAAATACAGATATAGAAACAGATCATGTCTGCTCAAAACAAAAGTTAACCCATCTTCTCTCTATCACTGATTCAGTAGTTATGAGAGATGACTGTTAATCACTCTGTGAATTGGACTTACACAAAAAGCTTGTGATGTGAAACTTCCAACTAACACAGTTGCTCTGTGTGAAACTTCCAACTAACACAGTAGCTCTGTGTATACACATCAAAGGGCAGCTGATCAAAGGGACTGTTTCAGCCACCCTCTGTTGTGAAACTCACAGTCAGTGTCTAGATTTGTTATTTTACATTGATGATTAAAAAACATAGTAAAATGACAGCTAAAACATGGGAGCTTCATCATGTGAATTAATTTAAAAAAAAAAAAAAAAAGTCTCCTGAATATTTTTTCTCATTTGACATTTTTGAAACAGGAATTAATTCAATAAATGCTGCTCCAATTTTTTTTTCTTTATTATGTGATTTTTCTTTATTATTTGATAATTTAATCATTTGTATCATATATATATTAAAAACAGCATTAAAATGTGAAGGTATCTTGAATGTTTTCTTAGATTATACATATACAGATGTATGTTGAAAAATTCTACACTATCAATAATTACTGGTATTCAAAATTAAAATTATTTAAAATATATATGCTTAGTTTAAATACGTGGTTTTTAATAATTATATGTAATACTGAACAACAAAATACCAGGGGCAATTCATTAAATAAGATTCAATTTTTAATTAATGAAAAAAATCTCTTAATTTAAATGTTGGTTTCTTTGATTTGTACTTAAAAATGTGTTGGAAAAGAAATGAAAGCAATCTTGTTCAAAATTACTAGACAACATATTAATTATGATTACAATGATCATGATGATAAGCATTTTAGTATTTTAATTATCCTGTATCAAAGATTATCAGAATGATCTGTTGATTGCTAAAAAAACAAAAGGGGTACCTGGTTATCACAACAACCTCTGACATTGAGATGATAATTTGTTCTATGAAAACACAGTGAAGTACTGCAAGTAGTTAATTGTGAAGTCCTATATTTCATTTTTAATCCAAACCAAATTGTAAAAAGGAGCCTTCACGTGTGACGCCAAGATGAGTTCTTCAAGTTTCAACACCCTTACTTTTAGTGACTCTGACTATACTTATCAGTATCTTGGACCTAGTATACAAGGTGTCTCTGTGCATCAAGGCAACCAACCTGTGCAAAAATGTACATTTCAGTGTGTGTGTTGTGCTCGTTTAAGTATGGGAACCGTGTGTTCCTGTAACCAACCTAAATCCAATGCATCTACCCAAACCAACAACTTTGAGTTTCCACAGGAGACATTAGATGCAGACAACATGTGGAAGAAGGGGACATTTGAGCATGGTGTGGTACAGGTAATTATAAACCAGTTATACTTCATAGTGATAAACAAAATGACAGAAATGGTGTAAACATGTTCAAGTATAGTTTAGGTCTTAAGGAATCACTGTATACTGAGAAGAATAAGATTACATTTTCGAGGCATGTGCACTTAGATGATAATTAAGCGCTCCTTTAATTCTGAAGAGTTCTGTTAATGGAAATCAAACATATAATCATGATTATGCTTATAAATTATCCCATGTTTCCAATTTTCATTATTGTCTCTGGCATACTCTACTAAATAGACAGTGGTTCCTTATATTTCCATTTCATGGAGAAATAGAATTGTAAATTTAGATTTTAAAAATGTAGACTATTAAAAGATCTAAATTATATGAGGCCTGCATGTCAATTAAAGTCCTCGCTCAGTCGAGTGACATCAGGCACAAAGACATGCAGCTGCACAATTAAGATTTACCTGCATATTAGGGCTCATTATCTTTGTTTGCATTGTGAAATATATGTATTCCAGTAGAATAATCAAGAACTCAACTCATTGACAAATAACTTTCAAAGAGTTATCACAGAGAAAATAAATAAATAGAAATATTGTTAGAAATGTAATTATATAAAGTCAACATATTTTTCAACACTGTCTGTCTATCCACTGCCTCTTAAAATCAAGTTCTCAAATTTAAAAGTTAACTTTCAAAAATGAATAACTGGCATTCTTTTTCTATATGCAGACAGTTTTTATCTAGGTTTCCTGAGTTTAGTTGCTTTGTCCCTGTCATAAATTATCATTCTCATTATAAGAAAAAAAAAGAAATATATATATTTTTAAAAATATGACCTGTTTAGCACTTTTAATTAAATGGGTCAATGTTTGTAATATTCATGATATTTGTAGAGACTCATCAATGCAACTTTGGAGAGACTTCTGCCAACCAGTGGAAAATACACCACCTCCTTCTCTTCTGTCCTGGATGAAGTCAAGGTCATCATATCCCAGAAATTCCCCAACTACACCATTGATTTCCAGAAATTAAAGAGAAGAATTCAAAAGGCGATGCAGTGGCAGAGATATTATGCGAAAAAGAGGTAGCTTTTATCTTTAAATTAAAATAAAGGCTTTTAAACAAGTAACATTTTACCGGTCATTCTCTAAATAGAACTACGCAATATACCACTGATTAAATACTACATTTATAAGTTTGTTTTCAGAATTAAACAAATGTCAATGTAATATTAATTAATTATATTAATTACTCAGTGTGTTCATATATACTCTTTCTCTCTGTAGCCCTTACATGTAAATATATTTTAAATGCATTCATTTTTTTTGGTGTTTCTGTTTTTTCCTAAAACTGTTATTTTATTTATAGAGAAGAAGCCCAAAAGAATCATGAATCTGCTTGGAAACTCATGAAACGGAAGCGACAACATTCCAACAAGGAAAATGTGCTGCTTCTCCAAGATACAGAGGAAATGTATGTAAAAATTCTTCCACTATTTTCTTTACCAGTTTACTTAGCTGCAACTGACATGAACAACATTTGTCTTGAGATATGAACTTTCAATCATTAGATTATAAGTGTTTTTAAATTATGAACATAAAAGGATTAATTTTATGAAATCAAAAATATAAATGGCTTTTGCTTGCTTGTAAGAAAATCTGAATTGTCATTATATGTGCACTTAAAAAATGAATATGTACATGTACTTAACATGCTTAAAACTACTGGATCCTCTTTAAAAAAAAAAACATCAAAAAACAGACACTCAAACTTGAATACAAATTTTAAAATTTACACAGGAAATATCAAACTAAAACTTAATTTATTTTAAAAAGAAAACACCTAGCTACTGATTGAATTTGTGAAAATGATGCCCAATTTTAATTTTGTTTTTCCCTTAATTTCAGTGGAGTAGACAACAGAGGTTTTGAGCCTGACAGCGACTCGGACAGTGACGTTCCCCTGGCCAAGCTGACCAAGAAGAAGTCCTTGTAGTTATGTCAACACGTGCGTTCCCATGAACAATTGACTGTGAATCCGTAGTGCATAAACTATTATTAATTAACTCTATAAACATTGGATTCTCGGTATGATGTTTGTGTGTTTTGCAGCATTCTTTCATATGTATTTTATCAATATTAATGCAATAAAATAGTAGCTATTTTTAAAAATGAAAACAATAAATCAATCTTACCAAATTCAGGTGTTGTGTGTTGACTGACTCAGTGACTGAAAAGAGACAATTTCCATCGTTGGATGTTCTTCCATCTAAATTTGTATATCCGGTATATTCTTCCCCGCAAATCTCCTCTAGCGTGTGTGCAGTTAAGATCCATTTTCAATATATGGGTTGTAATTGTTAATTTTGAGCTCAGAGTTCAATATATCCTAGCCATGCCATGTGCACAAACTAGCGTGGGAAAGGGAAATAACTGTAAAGTATTTCCGATATCTAAAAACACGAAAGGAGTTGTTAAAGGTGAAGTCTAAATACCTAAAAAGGTGTAAACACGCGGAGATTATTCTGAAAGAATATCTATAAATATATTTATTTTGAAATATTTCCCCATAGTCTAATGTATTTTAATCGAATCCACTACTCATTTCAAGAGTGAGAGAGATATAGAGAGAAGATAAACTATTACAAATACGTACTGTACAATTTGAATGTATGTGAATAGCTGTCCCCCAAGTTGGCCCCAACCATCCCGAGTGTTAGTTATTTTGAAGTCATTTATAATTATTATTCATAATCATCTGTCCACACATATGATTGTTTCCTTGAACGAAAAAAAAAATTATTTATAAACAAACTAGGCAAACTAGGTCTGAGTCGTAAGGGTCCCAGAAGTAAGGTATTTGTGTATTATAAATTAAAAAAAAACATTTTGTGGGCAAAAATTGTTATAATTATATTAATGTCTAAAAAAAAAAAAGAGAAAAAATAAAATAGCTTTCTTGAAGTTATGGTATTTGCGAGATGAAACGACAGGAATAATTTTTTTTTTAATTGGGTTTGCCCTCCAATCCTCACTGACTTTAGATCACTGCATTATTTGGGATGCGTGCTTGAATGAATAAAAGGGGGAAAAAAAATAAATGCAATCCATATTTTTAAAAACACGTGAGAAACTTGATTTTCAAGTTGCATAAAAATAGATCAAATGCAAATGCAGACCATGAATGGCTGACATTGAAAAAAAAAAACAGAATTTTTTTTTTATACAAATCGAAAAAAGAAAAAAGAAATGCATTATCTATCAATCCAATGAAGAAGAGTATGGAAAAGAAATTAGATAACATTTGATATGGTAACACTGCATGCACAGTTTCATGCTTGTGTTTCAAGGGTGGGGGTTTAGAAGCATACACACACACACACTCTCTCTCTCCCTCTAAACAATTTAACAATTTCTTAAATTATAATATAATAAGCCACCAAACAGATAAATGTAAAAAAAAATTAATAAATAAATAAATAAAAATAAATAAATAAATAAAAATGAACAGACAGATAATTGGATTAATATATTAATAATTATTTTTTATTATCAATGTATTACTAGTAAGTAAATGAACGAAATAAATAAATAGACTTATTAGTTAAATATAAATAAATTATATATAAACAGATAGAAAACAATTATTAGAGAAAAGGTGGTTTTGCAGAGAAAAGAGAGAAAAAAATGAATGTATATACATGCTAGCAATCTTTTGACAATCTGCAGTTAATAAAAGGCATCATTTTACAAAAGTTGTAGACGTCATTTCAACAAAACTACGACAATGCTAAACTTTCAAGTAAAATAATCTACTGATTAAATATAGAGGTATAAATGTTCTTCATAATGCAAGTTCGACATTGTTTATAGAAAAAAATAACCTCAGTGCCTCTCAGTATGTCCTCAGTAGCCTCAGAAAAAACCTCAGTATCACTCAGTATCAGCTCAGTTCCCTCAGAAGCACCTCAGTGCCCCTCAGTACTTCCACAGTATCAACAGTCCAAACCTCAGTGCTCCTCAGTAGCACAACAGAATGCACAGTCAAAACCTCAGTGCATCTCAGGACTACCTCAGAATCTCAGTAGTAGCCTCAGTACCACTCAGGGTTTTCTCAGTACAACTCAGTACTTCCTCAGGGTTTTGTTGGATTCTCAGGGTCTTTTTAATACAGTAGTGATGGCAGATGATAATTCTGCCAGTCATAACATGTGCAAGAAGGACTAGGTATTTCTAGATCAATATCATACAAATTCCTTAATCCACACTCTTCACCTAAAGTTTCCAGCTGACCTTTTCCTGATGTTTTCCTCTGGAATCTCAAACACTTGAGGGGCATTCTTTTCACACAATGTTCCAACAACATTTTAGTCTATTTTTCAAAAAAACTGGGAATGTTTTTGATGTATGATTTACAAGTATCTAAGCTTCTTGCATTGTACTGAATATACCTACAAATAATTTAATGTTTTTACAATGTAATGTACAAGTATATTTTAATGAAAAAAATTCTTACTGATACGGATAAATATCTGGTACAAGAAGGATATAGAGATAATGAACAGTATACAAACCGTGTATAACTTTCAGGGAAGACTTGATAAAAAGAACTTTGACTATGACTTGTCACTAGTATGAGACAGGTATTTTTGTTTCAGTTTCAGGTGTTGCCGTTCAACTCCATTTGTTGTTGACACCCTGACATTTTACAAACTTTTCCTAAACAAGCTGACCCATTTCTATTAAACACAATTATAACTGTTATATAAAAATAAAAATGCAACATTTAAATGACAAATTCATTTTCAAAAATGCAATCTATTATTT
The DNA here is from genome assembly GCA_003671525.1 of Saccostrea glomerata. Taxonomy (NCBI): domain Eukaryota; kingdom Metazoa; phylum Mollusca; class Bivalvia; order Ostreida; family Ostreidae; genus Saccostrea; species Saccostrea glomerata. The sequence continues at coordinate 104,518 of PRKT01000860.1, read as the reverse complement.
TTTCAAGATCTTATTCATTTAAAAACAATATACTGTGTGTTACCTTGCAATTGGCTAGCCAAACGCGCTCAAACCATTGCTGAAGGTTCAATTTGTTTTCCCAAATCTTGCTGCAACGAAGGTTGTCAATGTTCTGTTGTAATTGGTTTTATGTTGTGGATTTGGCTATTTCTCGGAACCTACATGTAAAAGATAAATGTTCTTAAATAAAAAAAAAATGGCAAATTCAATGGTGACAAAGTAGTAGTTAGTATGTATTCATATCTGTTGACATTAGTGTTCATATAAATTTCGTAAGTAATTCCAAATTTCAAGTCATATTCACGTGTGTATAAATTTGTAAAAATATGTCACCAAAGAAATATCATTATATTATCACTGCATCAGATAAATGCAACAAAATTAAAGTTTGCCAAACACATATATAAGTATGATCCATTTACATCATAAGTATCTCATCTTTGTATTCGGCACAACCATTGACATGTCCCAAGCTTGTTCCCTAAGGAAGTCACAAAGATAAACATGGCAATCTGAAAATAAAATATGATGAAAAAAAATAAAATAAAAGACTTTAGAAAATATTGTCTGCAACTGGGCCCACTTTAATTTTAGGATATATTATGTAAACTGATATGAAGAATCACATATATCAGATTCCTTCTAAAGAAAAACATTCCACTGAAAACTGATGTCTCCTGCAAGAAAATACAGGAAATTGATCATGTAAATGACATTACAATATTTAGGAGGTCATATGAGAAAAAAAAATTGTAATCTTACTGAATGAGATTCCAGTGATTCAGAAAGAGTGAAATTTGATTTCTTATATCACTTTCATTTTTTAGAAAAATATAGGACTTAATTTTTAATGAAACTGTACCTTGTTCTTGAAGATGACATTTCGGATTTTTCTTCCGGTTGTGATATGATGAATGGGATGAAAGTGACCTAGAAGGCAGTGAATCTTCATCAATAAGGGAAAAAAAATCCCCGAAATACTCTGAAGGGAAAACTGGGAAAAGAAATCAATGCCGGAAAGAAAGAATCTTACAAGAAAAGAATCTAGCTGAAAATCATAAAGTAATTAGTGATAGCAATATATCAGTGGACTATCCAATTTTCAATGCCCTTAATTAATATTTGCTTCAATACCATTGTTAAATGAGCAGATTTACCTTCAGATGATTTAAATATAAATCCTGAGACTGTTGCTTATGATTAAAAGTTTCCAAAGATATTTGCTAAACTGGTAAGGGAAAGCCAAACAACCAAATTAGGCAAATGAAAGAAGACTGAAGGAGTGTATGATTCAGACTATCCTTGTATTTTCTGTTGCAAGATGCAATCCAAATGAGTTCTCTCCACATGAATGAACTAGAAGTACAGGCTTTTCCAAAGGTTAATTCCACAATGACAAAAGAAAAAAAATGAAAAAGACAGACCAAAATTTAACTGCTACGCCTTCGTAGTATTCATCAACACAACATTAATGTGGTAAAGGAAAGAAAAGGTGAAATACAGTAATCCTTTCCAGAAGAACCACAGAGAGGGAGTATGATCTTAATGCTGTAGGTCCTTGTCCAAGGTGTTTTGCTTGGCATCAGTTAAAAACCTGAAGAGACATCAAAAGTTATGTCCAAAGTATGATGCTGATGAATCAGATTCAAGCCAAACCAGTCTCAATATAATTGATACAAAATAGTCAAGTTATGATTTGTTAAAAACCATAGTTTTCTCTGTTATTGTTGAAGTTGTTAAACTTTAATCATAACTTTTTGTGCTCATCTTCTTTATCTTTGTTAAATAGAAAAGTCTTTGTGCAAAGCATTCTCTACAATCCGTTAGCATCTTAAACATGTTAAATTTTTATAAATATGCTTACTTATAATTTATTATCATAACTTAAAAAAAGTTTTTTGGCAAAATTCCCCCGCCCCCCCGAAAATAATCAACAACAAGAGGCATGTCTTTTTTTTCATACTTTTTTTCCCATATATTTGTTTTTGACATCTGGGGGTCAGCATTTTCCTATCATCATTTATGGAACATAGGGAAATAACATAAAAATATTGTCAGTAAACTGCCAAGGCCTGGGGAATACAGATAAAAGAGGTGATGTTTTCAAAAATCTTAAAGCTAAGAAATGTAATGTTTATTTTCTTCAAGATACACATTGTGTGGAAAAGGATGACAAGATGATAAGAACACAGTGGAGTATAAAGCTTTTTTTAGTTCTTTTAAGTCCAATTCAAGAGGAGTTGCTATCTTATTTAATAATAATTGTGAAGTAAAAATATGCAACGAGTTTAAGGATAATGAGGGAAATTATCTCATTTTAGATGTCCTCATTGAAGACTTACCTTTTTTTACTGATAAATATATACGGTCCTAATTGTGATACACCCAATTTTTTTCTAAGTTTACTTAATAAAATAGAGGAGATAAATTGTTCTCAACACATTGTTATTGCAGGTGACTTCAATTTAATTTTTGATAAAGAATTAAATTCATGAACTACAAAAATTTAAACAATCCAAAATCACGACTTGAAGTTTCAAAACTTATGGATGCTTTGAACCTAAAGGATGTAAATCTTGAAAATAACCCAAACTTAAAAAGATTTACATGGAGACGAAAAAACCCAATTAAACAAGTTAGACTTGACTTTTTCTTAATATCAGAATCTTTGTTTACCATGACTCCATATGTAACTTACGAGAATAGTTATCGTTCTGATCACTCACCAGTTGTGTTAAGTTGCAAATTAAATGAGTTTATAAAAGGAAGAGGATTCTGGAAATTTAATAACTTTTTACTAACAGATAAGGAATTTGTTAAAAAGATAAAATGTAAGATTGAAGAGGTCAAAGTTCAGTATGTCTTCCTGTTTATAATATTGAAAGACTTAGCTGTCTAGATAATGATGATATTCAATTTACTATTAGTGATCAACTTTTTCTTGATATTTTACTTATGGAAATAAGAGGAAAGTCAATCGCTTATTCCACTAACAAAAAGAAGGAAACAAATGAAAGAGAAAAACAATTAGAAAAAGAAATATTTGAATTGGAACAAAATTTAACAGAACAGTCAATAAATGAACTTGCAGAAAAACAAACAGAAATAGAAGAAATAAGAAAAAAAAAGGTTTAAAGGGCAATGTATCAGGTCAAAGGTTAAGTGGATTGAGGAAGGAGAAAAACCATCAAAATACTTGACTAGTTTAGAGTCAAGAAACTATGTCAGTAAGCAAATTCCAAAAATAGAAAGAGATGATGGATCATTTGTTTCTACTCAGAAAGATATTTTTCAGGAAACAAAGGCTTTTTATGAAAGTTTATAAAAAAAAAGGAAAATGTTTAAACTGAACATATTCATGAAAAATTGAAAAATTATAAAGATATTCCAAAGTTAAGTAAAGAGGCTGTAGACAAGGCGACCCAATTTCACCATATCTCTTTTTGTTATATCGAGAAATACTTGGAATTCTTATTCGAAATAATAAAGACATTAAAGGCATAACAATCGAAGGCAAAGAATATAAACTTTCACAGTATGCTGATGATACATCCCTTATTTATATTATCCTTTAAAAACAAAAATGGTTTGGATTGGAAGTAAGAAATACTCAAAGGAAGTTTTTCACCATTCTCGGTGGAAGCTTGATTGGGATAATTCAAATTTTGGATCTGCTAGGAGTAAAATTTTCAGTTAATCTGGAGGAAATGCTTGAATTAAATTACATGTCAAAATTAAATGATATTAAAATTGCTATGCAGTTGGAGTATGAGGAAACTTACCCCAGTTGGTAGATTAACAGTAATTAAAACTCTTATAATACCAAAACTAAATAATCTGATTCTTACACTACCAAATCCTAAACCTGAATTTCTAAAAATGTTTGAGACAGAGTTGTTTCATTTCTTATGGAATAGTAAAATACATAGGATAAAGAAAAATGTTATAATTCAGGACTATAAATATGGAGGATTGAAAATGGTAGATTACACAGAATTTATTTCTGCACTTAAATCAAGTTGGGTTAGAAGACTCATTCACTCAGATGCAAAATGGGTTAAGTTGTTTAAAGCTGAACTAAAAACAGACATTGAAAGCATGTGGACAAGGGGCTCAGATTACATCCTAAACTTAGCAAATGATTTAAGAAACAATTTTTGAAAAGAGGTCCTTAATTCCTGGGTTAGACTTATAAATATAAATTAAGAAAACAAACATGTGTTATTAGAACATATATGGAACAACCCACACATAATGATTAACAGAAAATCTTTTTTCTGGAAAAGCTATTTTGATAAAGGCTTTGTCTTTTTAAATGACCTTTTTGATAATGATGGTAACTTTTTAAGTTTGGATACCTTAGTTAACTTAAAAGTGAAAACAAAATTTGTTGAATATAATGGTCTTAAGAGGGCTATATTAAAAAGACTGAAGTATTCTAGAATAGAAGACATTAAAAGATTAAAGGTTATTGGACCAAATATTCCAAATTCAACTATTATGTTTTATAGAAGTAATAAAGGTTGTAAAGATATGTATAAAATATTTATAAATAACAAGAGAGAGCCAATCAGTTCTCTTTTAAAATGGAATGAAAATAATGTTTTCTTTGATGAAGCAGATTGGAATAAAATATTTGAACTACCTTTCAAAATCACTCAGGAATCCAAATTTCACTGGCTCCAATTTCAAATTTTACACAGAATTATTCCAACAAATTATTATCTTTTTAAATTGAAGTTGATCGATTCACCAGCTTGCACTTTTTGTTTAAGTGACATAGAAACAATTGACCACTTGTTTGTAGAATGTTTCAAAGTAAAAGATTTATGGTGTAGGATTGAAGAATGGGCTTTGGAAAAATTTGAGATGCATTGTAGTTTTGATAAAATAGCAATACTTTTTGGTAAATAAGAGAACAGAAATATATGTAAATTACAAAACTTGATAATACTTACTGTAAAGCAATTTATTTTTGCTAGTAAATGTAAAAGTGTTCCAAAATTAAGTATTGATATGCTAATGGAAAAGATTATAGACAGAATTTTTATAGAAAATGTTCTGTTATTACAAGGTTGTAAATATATGGAATATGAAAGGCACTGGCAAAAAATCTGTGACGTACTTTGAAAAAAAATTATCTATTTTTATGATGATATGTAATTATATGCTAATTCTAAGGAATACATTTGTTAATTACAAAAATTTGAATACATTTTTTACTACTGCTGATCCCCCCTTTTTATTCTTTTTAAAAAAACCAAAAAACTTTCATGATTACAAGTGAACTTTGTACTGTTTTAAACGAATGAAAATACCAAGAAATTTACCGTGTATATGTATATGTGTTTATATGCTTTGCTTATATATATAGTTTGCTTTGTATACTTGTGAAAGTCAATAAAAAAAAATTTAAAAAAAAAAAGAATAGGTCCTCAGTACCCCCTTGCTTGTCGTAAAAGGCGACTGAATGGGGCGGTCCTTCGGATGAGACCGTATAAACCGAGGCCCCGTGTCACAGCAGGTGTGGCACGATAAAGATCCCTCCCTGCTCAAAGGCCGTAGATGCCGAGCATAGGGCTAAATTTGCAGGCCTTCACCGGCAATGATGACGTCTCCATATCAGTGAAATATTCTGGAGAGGGACGTTAAACAGTATACAATCAATCATTTCAGTAGGTTAAAAAAAGTACAAAAAATGCATTGCTGTAATAGAGTTCTCTCCAGCATTATATGTATATTCAATTACTATCAGTTAGTATATCATTTAATTGATTACCTGAATGATCATCATAAGGGTTTTTTCCAGACATCCGTTTGTGGAAGAATGATACATTTTGTTCCAACTGCTTCAAAAGTTGAAGCTCTGAAGTTGCAATATGAACACTAACGTTCTCTTCCTTTACAATATACAAATAATCAACATAATAATAACTAAATAATATAAAAGGAAGTCTGCAATTAATTCGGCGAATTTACCCTTAATTAATCGGAAAAGTCATGGATAAAACTTGCTATCATTATGCATTCCACAGACTTCAATAAGACTTATACTAGATGCAGGTTGTTATTTCATTACCTACAATTATTCCAGCGGTGTAAAAACTTTGGTCTTCTATCAATGCACTGCTTGCTTCTGAGGATTTTAAATGGTAATTTACACATAAAAAAAAATTTAAAAATCAATTCCTCCTCATAAATAAATTGAATATCTCTCTTCAGTGAAGAAAGCAAATGCCTAATGAATTTCACACCTTATTTTTTTCTTATTGTCTGTATTTGTTACCAATTGTTCTGTCTCAGATGAACAGGAACTCATTCTGCAATAGGAAATCTTTTACTTTAATAAATAGATCATATGATCTAATATGTCCCTTATTTACCGTTCATTAAAAGAAGAATAAAAAAAAAAATGCTTTCCTTTCATTTCTGTTGTTTCCCTCGAACAAAAATATTTACAAATTTTAGAACAATTTCAAATTATTTGGTCCGATCTAAAAATGTCATTTAAACCAAACGTTAATAATAACTGATTAATACAGTAGACAGAAAAGAAATACAAACGATTATCAATATCGCAGATGAGACAATATAAATGGAATTACTGTGACTCTGAAAAAAATATTGTACAAATCAAAGAAAAGACTAGCTAAGCTATAGTTTTGTTAAGATGATTGGTCTGTAAAGAAAAAAATAAAATATAAACACTATTGACTTTTTATACACCAGTGTTTGTACTTGTCAATTTCAATGTATCAATGTAAATTTCTTAATTTTATCATATAATTTCCAGACCTATCCTTGTCGAAAAAAATCTCTTACTCTACAAATATATGGAAAGTGTGGCCATAAAAATATTTGAAATATCGGAAAAAAATAAAAATAATTTACAAACTTTTCTTCAATTAAATTAGCCTGAACATCTCTACCAATAGTAACTTCACTTAATATATCAACTTTAATATGACTTGCAGGGAAAGGTACAATCAAATTGTATTCAGTAAATATTCATTATATAAAAATAAATACACAAGTGCAACTGCCATAAAATTGATTGGCTTGTTGGACAATAGCACCTTTTATAAAACATCACAATAAAGACATCAGTCACAAGACCATTTTTGATAACTGTTCTACATTGTAAACAAAAATATAGAATATTCTGGTGTATTCAATTCAATCTAATAATTTGAAAAATAAATAAATACAAGTCCATGATGCTTTTACATCAGTTAGGGTATTCACATGAATTTCACAGTTTTGTAAGAAGAACTTGTTCGTGATCATCATAATTTGCTCTGCAAATACCTAGGAATTTTGGATTCCCCTACCAGTAAACTGTACTCTGCTTGAACGTTGAAGCCTCTCCATTTGCGGTTGATGGCAAGACGGACTCTGTTCTGGGCAGGGCACTGTACCTTGGAAGGGTGCATGGAGCGATGGGCAATGGGCGGTCGTCCTTCTTCTTTAACATTGAAGTGAGATAGGAGTTCCATCAGTCTACCTCAGCAGCAGTAAACCTTCCAGTTTCAGCCCACCTAGGGAGATCCCGCCTCATGTCTTTGGTGATTCTGTTGATTTTTGTGAACTTTGGTTCCACCACATCTGGCCCATCTGTACATTCTGGCACCAAATCATGAAGGTCGACGTCGCGATACACTTCTTGAGAAGTGGGCCAGTCTTTGTAGGACAGCATCACTCTCCTGGACGTCTTGAAGATCTTGAAAACACGAGGCTCCTTAATCCCCTCAGACTTCTGTTCATGACTGCCATTCAACTGAAATCCCAGAGATTGTCTAGGTGCTGGACATCTTGTTTGGGGCAGAAACTTTTCTCCATCATCACATGAAGATGTGTCAGGTTGATCTTCTGTGTGTGGGCCTCCCTGCTGATACAGCTGAACATCTGATCGAAGTCTTCATGGCTGTGGCCCACCATCAGGAATAACAGCTTTATCTACAATGTATGAATACCATTAAAAGAATTTAAACCTATAAATTTCAGCATTAAAAAAAATTAGATGTGGAATGATTTGGTAAGTACTATAGTACTTGCTATGATTTTATATCTAAAGTTTTTTAAATTTAAATTTAAACAATATTTTATTCACAGATGTTGTCGTGAATAGGATTGGGCATCAACTGATCAAGTTTTTACATCAATTGCCATTCTACAAAATCAGTTGTGGAATCCCGACCCCGATGTTTTTCATAATATGTATCAGCTTGTGTGGATACTGAATATCATATAGCATTCAAGAACAGTATTGTCCACTCATAACATCATAAATTTTAATTATCAACACCCACTACAGTTAAATTGAATTGTACATGTCTCGTCATGGCTTTTATTTTTCTCAGTTTGACCTATACAGAAATTCTACTTAATATATCATGTATACTTAAAAGTGTTATTCTGATAATGTTTAGTTGTCTGTGAGAGAGCCAACTACGCCTCCAAAGAATACAGACAGAGTAACAATAAACTTTCATTTCCTAAATCTTGTGCATTTAAGTGATCTTCTACATCGTCAAAATGTGTATGCTGAAGTCTTGTCCTAATTACACGTTTTATGAGCATGCAGATGAGATAAATGCAGAAGCTGCCAAACGATAGACTACTTAAGCAGATTGCTACTACTGAAAGCAGAGAAAATAACATAGAAATATGTTGCAATTTATATATATAAACCGCTCACCACATTTATGTTGAAATATAAACACATATTTTAAGATGGACTGCAATTTTCAGGCACGTAGCATCGTTTTTGAAAGTGGGGGGGCCAACCTGAGAAAATTTTTTTTTTTACTCACCTGAAAAAGTTGACAAGCAAAAAAAA
>PRKT01000860.1:69419-80608 GCA_003671525.1 Saccostrea glomerata | reverse complement strand
TCTATTGATTATATAGTGAAAATACATGAATTCTTTGAAAATCTTTTTCTCTGCTCCTGGGTTTTAAATAAACTAACTAAGTACATAGTTATGATGAGCAAGAGTGCCTCTACCAAAATTGTGAATTATATGGCCCCAGGGTCAGGGATTCTGGTGTTGGGGGGGCTGTATTGATTATGCATGCATAGTGAAAAAAAATTAAAACATTGAATATTTTCTTCTTTGCTCCTAGACTTAAAGCAGATGAACTACCTATGTAGTTATGAGCAAGGGGCCTAATCTTCGAGAATTGTAAATTTCAAGACCCCAGGGTCAGTTGTACCATAGAAGGGGGGGGGGGGCTGTACTTATATACTAAAAATGAATGAATTGTTTGAAATGTGCTCCTTGGTATTTATCAAATATTTTTGAAAAGCAAGGATGCCTTTCCAAAAATTGTGCAATGTGTGGATCTAGGCCTAAGAGTAAAGGGTTCATGTGTGGTAGTGGCACAACTGATTATTGCTGAATATTACTGATTTGTTGAAATGCATTTTTTGTTCCCCTACCTTGCCTATGGGTATTAAGCAACCAAACTAAGGAACTGTTAAGTGTATAGTCATGATGACCAAATTGTAAATGCTATAGCATCTGGCTTAAAACATGGATCAAATTCAATCACTGGAAAGTTGTTGAATAATGCTCAGGTGACCTATAAGGCCCATGGGCCTCTTGTTTGTTTTAAACAATACCACTAACCCTTCCTCGACTACACTGCAACGTTCCAGTTGAAAGTGGAAAGGGGGGGCTACGCCCTGATGTTTAATACAGGTCTATATGATGTCTATCTTTGTAAGCCTAATCCCACTCTCCCGGTTCCGACGCTTGTGTGTAGTACATAAAGTAAATACAGTGTATATGTAAACCGAGAGAGGGAGGGGGAGAGAGAGGTTGAAAGTAGGCCAACTTAACAAATGGGGTAAATTACTCTTATACAAATTGTGGTAGGACGTGGGTGAATTAAAGCGGATCCCGATCCCTGGAAAGTTCATATTTAAACTGACATAATAAAATATTATTAAAGATATGTCTGGGATCTCTAACCCGTGCGATTCGAGCCACCACCAACTATCGAAAATTTTCTGGATCTACCTAACAAAAAAATTACAATCGGTCTCGGGCTGTCGACTTGAATATAAGCGAAAATGCTTAAATTGACAAGCAAATCGCTGTCATAAGAGTGTTTTAAAGCAGGGAAAAATACTTATGTGATATTGGGATGAGATGGACGCGCTGGCGCGCCGACGCACTGAATACAATTAGCCAGCAAAAGTTACCTCTCGTTGGCCGCCATACTGGAGGTTCAAATGCTCATATTCCTTCATTGTTCAACTAATTTAAAATTTTTATATTTGCGATTTAAAAAAAAAAAATATTAAATAGATATTTTCCACCAAATATTAATCCTATATTTTCTTAAACTTGGTAAGACAAAGAGAAAAACTCGCCGAGTCGACCTCTAATATGGTGACCAATGGGCGGTAACTTTAGGTCAATCGAAAACTATCTATTGCGGATAGCACAGGATCCACATTATTTTATGACTGGCCTGAGGTTGAAGCAGAGTTGGACATGATCATTTGCTGTATTATCTTCATTTGCGTAACATATGTATCTTCGTGTAGTCTACTTGTTTGCTAAGTTATATTGAAATCAGACGAAAACTGTAGGAGGAGTAGCATTTTGAAAAATTGTTTACATAATTGTTTACAGACAGACAGACGAACACATTACTATCGCATAAGCTCTGCTGGTCTTGTTGTAAAGAGAATATTAATTATGATTTCAGGTAGAAAGGAATCAGAATGAGTCCAAGATCATTCCAAGCCACCTTTTTGATCATATTGTTGTTATCGTATTGTCCCGGTGCAGGAGGTATAGTATAAATAAACAACTTTTGCATTCAATCTTATATCAATTCCACAGGCGCTTGACGTTTTTAACCTTTATCTTTATAAATAAAAATTTTCCCTACTATAATAATAACCAAGGTGGGTCACGTAGCCATCTTGGATTTTTTTCAGGTCAGCTACCTCGCCTCGAATTTTAGTCTACAGTATGTTTAAAATAAACAAATACAACCCTTTCCTTGGAGTACTTACCTTAACTATGCTCCAACTTTCGGGCAATCCAACTCAAACCACATTAAACCCTCTGTAATCTTTAAAATATCGCTTCATACTCAGTCTACTGCTACCGACTCGGTAAAAACTTAGAAAAGGGAGGCCGGAAGTTGATGTCATTATGTAAATGAGAATTTCCTCTGCTTAAATTTGATTGATTACTAAGGTATTTATATGATACATACCAGTAAAACTGTTCAAGCTCCATTATTTTGTGTGTATTTTATTTTTCATGATATAGATTTACATGATGCAAACAGTTCGTTTTCTATTTCAAATATTACCGCAAGTTTAATATTTTTAACTCTTAAGATATCAACCAATCAGAAAAGGGCTTTCCTGGATTATGACGTTCTAACATAAACTTCCGGCAGTAGACTGAGTATGAAGCGATAATTTAAAGATTACAGAGGGTTTAATGTGGTATGAGTTGGATTGCCCGAAGGTTGAGGCATAGTTTAGGTAAGTACTCCATGGAAAGGGTTGTATCTGTTTATTTTAAACATACTGTAGACTAAAATTCTAGGCGAGGTAGCTGACCTGAAAAAAATCCAAGATGGCTACGTGACCCACCTTGGTTATTATTATAGTAGGGAATTTTTTATTTATAAAGAGACAGGTTAAAAACGTCAAGCGCCTGTGATCAATTCTGTAAATTTAATATTTTTGGTAAGGTAATAATTTAAGCTGTTTGAACTAATGAGCGCCTATATCACATACCTAGTAGTGTATCAGGTATGATACAGGCGTCTTGGACAAGGCGAGACAGCATCTGGGAAGTAGGGCTGTCTCGCCCTCGGGGCTGAGATATCTCTGTCTCGGCCCGTTGTCAAGAGGCTGTCTCGTCCTCAAATTTTAATTTGTTAATTTCTAAAAACTCTCTAGATATTCTGTGGAAAAAATATATAAATGAATAAATCATATATAACACCCATTAACACTTTTTAAAAATTTAATTTTAACACATAAATTAAAGAAAATGTTTTTGAAAAACAGCGCCAAACCTTATGCGTATCTAAGAAAAGGGAGGTAACCCCAGTAACAACTCGTATTTTAGAACAATAGCACGTCATTAATTTTTTTAATTAATCAAATAAAAACAAGAAACATATTGACGCAAGCGTCAAAAATCGGCCGCAAACCAATTTATATAACTGTTGAAGTTCCTTCCAGAAACTGAAATTTGCTGTTTTAAAAAAAAAATTCTTCAGAAACTGAAATTTGCTGTTTTAAAAAAAAATTCTTATATTTATCTGTTAAAATATCCTTGTGACATGAAAAAATGTATGCGACAATGCCGATTGCATAATCTATGTACAATATTACATGTATAGGCAATATAAACTATGCATAGTCGTCTGCGTCTCTGCATTCAGTTTGGTACAACTTGCTGTTTAAGTAGTTTTTACATTACAAGTACAAAACTACAGTTAGCTATAGCTATAGTTTTACCTTAAAGCCATATATGGCGTATGTACAATGAAAATTATTAGACTAAAATTATAAGAACTTATTATTTGTATCATTACCTTATATAAAGATAGAACTTTTCCGTAAATTACAAAAACTAAGTCAATTGCGTTATAAAGATATCACAATTTAATTTGGATTCTCGGAATTTTCTCCGACTCGGAAGAAAATACAAAAGATTTAAATAACACATTACAGAGAAGATAAAATCGTGTTATTAGTTGACACTAAGTGTTCCCCGTGTTCAGAACTGTGTGAAAAGTTTTAATTTAAATGTATTAACTCTATTTCTTTACTTAATTTTGTATTTTTTAAAATTATATTTTTTGATCAGTAATGTGGCGGGAAAATATTTGGCACATTGTAAAACGCGCTCTATCCTAGTCTCCTGGACGAACATGTCGTAATATTCTTTGCTTTTAAAAATCAATATTTCATCATATTTTTTGAAAAACATCCCTAGGAAATGTTTAAATATACACTTCATTTCAAATTAATACAGCAGATCCTGTTTTAAAAAGAGAAAGTAAAATTGTTGATTTACAACATGGTCTTTGTTTTAGACTATGCCTAACACTCCTACTAATTTTCTCCGCACTTCAGTTAAAGCACAGTTTGTCAATCAGGATTGGATGAAATATTTACCCCATTATTTATAAAATTGAATTTTACGATTATTGTGCTTTTTCCTTAACACTTAGAAATCTTTGTTAAATATTAAAACGCCGGCGATATGATGTTGAATATTTTTATTTAACTTGTTAGCTCCGCAGAAACGCACAGCGACTTAAAACTTTCATATCATATAACCGACCACCTCCTGGCGGCCGGTAATAACGTAAACATACATGATGGGGGATTTAGAGGCAATTACTCCAAAAAATTCTGGCCCTAGCGGTGATCGCAATGTTCGTTATGGAAATTTTGAACTAGAATCTCGTTTCAAAACAGTCTCTGAGAGTGAAATGACGGAATTTGTAAAAAGTAAACGAAAAAAGAACACGTTTAGGAAAACGGATGGGCACATGAAGGTTCTTTTTGACTGGCTGAATAATACGAATACGAGCTAGACACATTACGAAGCTACCTTGAAAGTGTTTCCCGATACTCACGAGACAACAGTTATGATCACAATATTGTCGAATCACATCTATTTGGACACGCAGGGGAAGTCCTTATGTCCAAACGAAATGACCTCAAATCCCAGGGCCTCGGAAACAGAAAGAGAAAAGCTGAGCCACTTTCCACCGACGAATTTAGCGCCTCATTCAGTCTAATCAGTTGGGTTAAGGTAAAAAAATAAAACATTCGAACTTACTTTAAACAATCCAGAAAATAATCCTCTTCTCGTTCTCGAACGCTGATGTTATATCAAAAAAGTCTAATAACTCTAATTTAATCGATCCTATTAAATCAGAGAATGTAAACGGACGGGTTTTGAAATTCCGTAAAGTAAATGTTTAAAATATCCTGATTTTTTCTCTTCTACTAGCAAATCCACAGTCACTGATAAATACCACGTACATAAACAACACAATGCACTTTGGACTGACAGAAAAACATGAACAGATGCTTTGGGGCGACATTATTAAAAACAGATTCAACAGAGACAGAGTGCCTGGAATTCAATGAGAGGGCAACAAAAACAAGGCACGGAAATGGAGAGAGCAGACCATTCCTTCCAAAGATGTATGAAAAAAGAGGTAAAAAAATGTGTTTTTAAAAGTAATAAAACCAAAGAATATATCTACATAACTACTTGTATTTAATTATTTTAAAATCCTTTGTTTCAGGAGATCCTATGTGCCCTGTAAATCTTTATAAAGAATTCACGCGACACAGGCCTTCGGATATGCTAGAGCCCTATAGCAGATTCTATCTTTCCATTAAACAAAATCCTACGGATGACATTTGGTATAAGAAGCAACCCATGGGAAAAATAGTCTCGGAAAGATTGTGAGCAACATGACTAATGCAGGTTGGTACCGTCTATGTCAATCATCAATATGTAGCTAAACTTTACACTTCCTTCTTAACAAAAAAGATACCTTGCTAGAATTAACAGCTAAAAAATGCTTTAATTCCAGCTGGAATCACGTCTTACAAACCACAGTATCAGAAAGACCACGGTCACAAACTTACTGGAAGCAGGGTTCGAGCCAACTGAGGTTATGCAAATTACAAGACATAAGAACGTCCAATCAATAAATAACTACAGTCATCTTCCAATCAAAAAGCAAAAATAAAAAGTCCAAAGTACTTTCTGAGGTAACTGCCAACACTGCTACAAATGATAATCAAGAACGATGTGACTCGATGGAGGACAACTGCGATGAAATTTTAAGCCAAGCAGTGGAGCTGATCGAGACGTCTGCACATGTAAACACCGCAGAGCAACAGCAGTTGGTTTCCGTGGTTGATCTTCCTATCACCATGACAAGCAATGGAATGAAAATTACATCTGAGAGAAGTTTCAGCTTGTTTCAAAATGCAAACATTAGCGGAAATATAGCAATCAATGTACATTCCTTGAAGGAATAAAAGTTGTTCAACTATTTGAAAATAGTGTATATAATGCTGTATTCTGCTTCTATTAATGGTGATAAATATTTCTAAACGTACATCTTGTTGTATTGTAGATATATAATACACTCTCAGACCTGCCTACCCTTTTCATTTCATGGGTGTAATTTCAGATAATTTTGGATGGAATTTCAGAGGTAAAAGCGTAATCTTTAATGTTTTCCTTTTTTTTTGTTGTACTATAATACTTTTTTTTCTTTCAAACTCACCTAAGTTGTACATTACACAACAAACCTAACATATACTTTTTTTTCCGACTCATCTATTGTCGAAAAAGTTTTGTGAAATACCAGTATCCTATATTAAACTCATATCATCCAAAGACCTTTAATGAAACATTTGGTAAATTTGTATCAAATCACTTATTGGAAGGCTTGCGTTTGCATGTTTATACAAATTGTACATAATAACACACTTTTTTTTTTGGCACTCACATTTCTCTATCTTGTTTATAGCAATGTTAAAGCAATGTAAAAGAGAACTTAATTGAGCAAAGAAATGGATGTTAATATTGCAATATCATTTAATAGTTAGCGTAAGCAGTGTCTTCTCGTGTTCTTTGAATCGTCGCCCGCGTGGTGCAGTATTTAAAGCGTCTGCTCTAGAGTAGCGCAGTAAGGAGTCAATCCCGAATCTTCGACATACCGGTTTATATAAATATAATAAATACGTTTTTATTTCAAACGTTAGTTATCAAAGGCCCTGAGTGCCGAGCATAGGACAAAATTTGTAGCCCTTCACCGGCAAGTGGTTGCGTCTCCATAGGAGTGAAAAATTCTCGAGAGGGACGTTAAACAATACAATCAAACTGGTCCTCTTTTAGTTACTTTAACTAGGACTCACTTAATTCAAGCTGGTCGTACTTTCACGCTTAAATTTAGACGTTAATAATGGATTTAAAAAAAACTATCAAAAGCGGAAAATTAATATCAAGTGACGTAATAGCGTAATTTTGTGGTAAAAAGCGGAAGAATTACGCCAAAAGCAGAAGGCTAGGCAGGTCTGCACTCTAAATGAAGGATTTTAAGATTGACTATTCAATATCAAAGTCCATAAAACAATACAAAATAGGAAAATAACTTAAAAACTTAAGTTCTTTTTAAAAATGCTACTATGTTAGAGGTAAAAAAGTGCTACAGTTTGAATTATTATACAGGAGATTTCAGCGTATGTCGATATGTGGTTACACTGTAAAAGGACTCATGGGAATTGATATTATCCGAAGACACAGAAAGCGATAGCGACCGAGGCTGTCTTTGAGGTCATTATCAATATTGCCATGAGTAATTATAACTACATATTGACCGTTCACTGAAGTCTATAATAGTTATATATAATCACTCAACACTGAATTGACCACGGATTTTTTCCGTTGTTTCCTAATTATGACAACGAGCACACGGCGGGTGTGACCGGTCAGCAGGGGACGCTCACTCCTCCATGGCACCTGATCCCACCTCTGATGTTTCGGAGGTCCGTGTTTGCTCTTCTCTTATTTTGTATATTTGTTTAATGGACGTTGAGATTGAATACTGTTCGTTATTTCCATATCCTTCTTCAAAGTGAATGCAGTAAGACAGTCCAACAGACTCGGCTGACATTACGTCAAAATAGTTCAAACACGCTTGTTTTTTTTATGACGTCACGTTCTACGTTACCTTTGGTAAAACCGAACGTGCAAAATCAATTTATACATCTTTTTTTCCATTTACATGAATTTTAGACAACATACGTCGCGAGAGTCTGGGATACATTTTGTGTTCTATTCTGTTAGGTATTTTAGTGTTACCCTGTACATGTGTACAAGGAGTGCTTACGTAATATATGTTGAGTTTCTACAAAAAAATTTGTTATTGTGTCAGAAGCTTGCCTATTCGAAGCCACATTTTTCCACTGAAAGAGCCTAGCCATCACCACTCGTATTAAACAAAGGCTTTTGCGGTAACTGTACATTATAACCCACTAACTTTGCATTTTGAATCTGAAGTATTATACGCTCTGGGACACATGTTCATCTTTGGCGGCCTTTTGCAATCAAAATTTCTTGATTCATATTGTGATACCTCTACTGTTTAGGAACACTTTAGGGACTGAGCATCTATAGAATATAAAAATATATAGTGTGCTATATTTAGTGACTGTGTCAGTTGATGCGACTTTTAAATTCGTGGAAAACGATCGACTCTCTGAAAACTACGATGTGCAGTTCGTGACATTAAAGAACATTGCTGTACGAAGTGAACTATCTATTACCTATGAATGTAAAGGGAGACCTTAAAGGTAACTGGAAATTCTTAAAATCCCAGTGGGAAAACTACGAGATAGCAACAGGCCTAGATAAAAAGAATGACCCAATTAGGATAGATACTCTACCAAGTGTCCTTGGGAAGGACTGCTATCATGTTTACGAGAATCTGAATCTGAGTGATGAGACCAGGAAGGACACAAAAGTGATTGGTGCACTCGAAAAACATTTCACACCGAAAACGAATGCTATCTATGAAATATATATTTTCAATACCAGTGACCAAATGCCAAATGAAAGTCAAATGTAAAAGGTCAAATGCATAAACCGCAATGACTGTGCACCACGGGTCAAGCCTACTTGTGGACTGGGCACTATTGATAAATGGTTAATATCACTGGCAAGTTGAAATGCAATTTTTGTTCCCTACTCTGCCTATAGGCATATTCTGAACTAAACATGTCAGGTTTTTTATTTTTATACTGAACACTTGTGCCTCTTTGAAAATTGGTTAAAATCATAAACCAACTTCAATGGTTGGAAAGTTGTTACATGATGCTGAGGTGACCTATAAGGCCTATGGGCCTATTATTTGAAACATTTATATTTGATATTCAATTTCTTTGGGTTTTTTTAGGTTTACAACCAATTTGGAAGTGCATTTTGGGAATACTAACAGCAGCAGGACTTCTTTGGTACACAATTCCCTATCTTGGAGTTGTAGCTCCATTGGTTAGTTCTTCTTTAACTGGAGCACAGATGTTTGCAAGTTCGACAGCTTTCTTGCAGTCTTTGAGGGCGGCAGGCCTTCCCCAGTTCCTGATAAATGCTTTTAAAAAAGCTCTAGAAACTTGCCTGGAATACGAGAGAGCATCAAATTGGGACCCTAATAAAGACATTGACAGAATTGAAAAAGGACGCATTAAAGTAGACATTAACCTTAACCCCTTCAAAAGCAAATAGGATTAATTTCTAAATAACTCTTCATTCACAAATAAGATATTTTATTATATATACAGTGTATTGTTCAATGATGTCTCAAAAATTATAATACAAGACATGTGTGTGTTTATTGTAACCGCTTTATTTAACAAACAATAACAAAACAAAATTTATAACTTTCTATAAATAAAATATTGAGAGAAAGATATGGAGATAACGAGCAGTATTCCATCTTAAATTTTTAAATAATATACAAAATAGGAGCAGAAGAAATACGGAACTCCGAAACATCAGAAGTGGGATCAGGTGCCATGGAGGAGTGAGCATCCCCTGCCGACCGGTCACACCCGCCGTGTGCTCGTTGTCATGATCAGGAAATAACGGGAAAAAATCCGTCGTCAATTTAGTGTATAAATAATGGACTAACAATTGATATGAAAAACGTTAGTCAGCATTTGATTCAATGATAAATTGTATTTGCTGACAAGGTCGTTGTATCGACCATAGAACTTACGAAATGATGACTTTAAACGAGATTGCTGATATTCTTGTTTCATGAACTTGCTTGTAAATAATTTACCTCGTTTAAGAAATTGTTCATACGTATAGCATGCTCTTGTGTATCGAATCAAATGACGTATTGCGGTGATGAAGGTATATTGATGCATAAATATTGAGACTAAATAATGTTAACAATGCGCTAAAAATTTCAGTTTCATTTACATTCCAGATAGCATGACAACGATGGGCAAACATAGGTCCAACAATGCCCGTTACATCGGGCCAACGTTGGCACTCACACCACGATATACTCACAATTTTACTTCATCATCAAAAAAGGATATTTGAATGATAAGTACAAAACATTAATTGAGATAAAAATCGTTTATTTCTTTTCTTCTTTCTTTTTTGGTGAAAATTTTTTTTTATGCATCAACATTTAAAAAAACAAAAAAACAAAAAAAAAACAGAAGTCTCTGCCGAGACTGTAGCTCTACTGGTTTGTACTTATAACAAAGGATGAGAAAAGAAGCCATTGCCATCAGACCAAAACTGTAGGATGACTAGCGTTTTAAAGGAATTTCAAAGAAAATTCAATTTTGAGTAACCATGGCAACATCGTTCATCGAAATTAAAATCCAATGCACTATTTTATGTATCTTAGTGTAGTCTACTTGTGTGTTACCTAATATTGAAATCAGACCAAAACTGTAGGAGGAGTAGCATTTTAAATGGATTTCAAAGAAAATTTTATTTTTTAGTAACCATGGCAACACCGTTCACCGAAATCAAAAACCGATGCACTATTTTATGTATCTTAGTGTAGTCTACTTGTGTGCCAAATAATATTGATATCAAATCAAAACTGTAGGAGGAGTAGCGTTTTAAAGGAACTTCAAAGAAAATTATATTTTTTAGTAACCATGGCAACACCATTCATTGAAATCAAAAACCAATGCACTATTTTATGTATCTTAGTGTAGTCTACTTGTGTGCCAAGTAATATTGAAATCAAATCAAAACTGTAGGAGGAGTAGCGTTTTAAAGGAATTTCAAAGAAAATTCTATTTTTAGTAACCATGGCAACACCGTTCATCGAAATCAAAAACCAATGCACTATTTTAAGTATCTTAGTGTAGTCTACTTGTGTGCCAAGTTATATTGAAATCGGACCAAAACTGTAGGAGGAGTAGCGTTTTGAAAAATTGTTTACAGACAGACAGACAGACGGACGGACGACGGACACCTTACTATCGCATAAGCTCTTCTGGTCTCTGACCAGTAGA
>PRKT01000860.1:39272-53880 GCA_003671525.1 Saccostrea glomerata | reverse complement strand
ATCATGACTTTGTGGTTTGCGGAATCGTCTTTTTGTGCGTCGTCAGTACTTCCGGTTTGTACCGGAAGGGTATTTAAAAAATGCAATTTTCCAACTTTTTTGTTATTCAATATTTTTTTGTGATGTTAATAATTTAAATAGAGACTCATTTGCGAATGCGTTATATGTAATTTGTTTTAGAATCGAAAAAGCCAATCTCGAGATATTTGCATTTAAAAATTTGAAGCGGTGTTTTCAATGGCCGAATGGTTAACGCGTTGGATTGTCACGCGAGCGACCCGGGTTCGCTCCCCCGAATGTCCGATTTTTTTTTATCACTTTTTCTGCTAGATATTTTGCATTTTATTTCAGAATGGGACGGAAGACCTCTCGTTGCTCGCAACGAGATCGTTCTAGTTATTCTTCGGTTTCTTTTTCACTTTTTTTCTTACCTATTATTATTAAGGTCTTCCGTCTTCACGGAAGACCTTCTAGTGATTCTATTGTTTCTTATTATTATTAAGGTCTTCCGTCTTCACGGAAGACCTTATAGTGATTGTATTGTTTCTTATTATTCTTATTCTTTTTTTTGACAAAATTTTGTGCAGGCGATTTCTCGAAAACTATTCAGCGGTTTTTCATGAAACTTTCACAAAATATGAGTTATAATATGAAATTGTTACTTCCGATGCAAAATTTTGAAAATTCGCTTCTGGTGCCAAGTTATGGACAATTTCCTGATTTTAAAATGCAATTTTGTCGCCCCTTTTTATCGAAAACGGTTTAGGATATGAACTGGAGACTTCTTGGAGATGATAGATCATGACTTTGTGGTTTGCGGAATTACCTTTTCGTGCGTCGTCAATACTTCCGGTGGTTACAAGAAGCGAAATTAAAAAGTCTGCATTTTCTAACTTTTTTGTTTTTCCATATTTTTCATTTATTTTTGGGATGTTGATAGAAACCTTTCTTCTAATGCTTTCTATACAATTTGTTTCAATATTGATAAATCTAAACTCTAGATATTAGCATTCAAAAATCTGAAGCGGGTTCAAAATGGCGGCTGTCTCAGTCATCGCCGACATTTCGCAATAGTGGTTTATGGAGTCAGCCGAGCGTTTGCTTGAACAAAAATAACATAAGAATAAATGAAATGTAAAGGAATACCTGGATTGTCTCGTCGTAGTTACGTTGCAGTTCTGTGTCGAACTAACCTGTTCTATAATTGGTTTTGGCTGGTTTTCAAAGTAGAGAAAGAAAAGACTAAATGTGCAAATGAAATTCGATACCTAATATGTTTTGTGCATTACGGAAAAACAGATCTTAAATCATACCTATACGTAATACTTTCTCAAAAAGGAATATCAGTATATATCTTAACCACTCGGTTTTTCCTATGCACACCTGTGTCATATTAAACTAATAAATAATACAAAAATAAGAAAACGATTTTTTGTAAAGATCGCTTCATGGAGTTTATTTGAGCATTCTTGTCTCAAAGACCTGATTCAAGTTATTTAGCATAAACGATATCTGATTCCTTGACCGTCGTAGGGGAGCCATGATTTTCGGCGAAACGTTTCAACCTTTTTCGATTAACTAATCGGGATAGTTCACTTTGGGGATAAACAGGAAATTGAAAAAAAAAAATCATAACCGTTTCATCGCTTTAGTGTTACACGCATATATACAATATGGAATTTGTAAAATGTGTTAAATAAACTTTCTAAACCTCGAATCTTAGGCTATGAGAACATTCTTTTCTTAATTTCATTGAAGCTATCACACCTATTTAATAGAACATTCCAAAGAAAAGGGGCGAAGATTAACTCGTGGCGTTTGGCGCTTAATTTTGAATAGTGACCTGCCTTTCATAATTTTAAGAGAGAAGCACTGTTTCGTTAATATATACAAGTAGATTTAGAGTAGAGGTCCCGATAGCGTTATATCCCCTTGTGTGCAAATCTTTTTTTTTTTTTTTACTTTTTCAGCTGGATTTTACTTTTTCTTTCCGGAATCGGACGGAAGACCTCTCGTTGCTCGCAACGAGTTTCACATCTAGTTATTATTATTATTATTCTTTTTTCTTCTGACCAAATTTTGTGCAGGCGATTTCTCGTAAACTATTCGGTAGATTTCAATGAAATTTTCAGGATTTATAGGTCATTATATGAATTTTATATAAAATTCCGTTCTTTGGAATATTCGGTTCCAGTGCCAAGTTATGGGCAATTTCCTGATTTTAAAATGCAATTTTGTCTTCGAATGTTCTCAAAAACGGCTCAAGATATTAACTGGAGACTTGTTAGAGATGATAGACCATGAGTTATAGATGTGCAATTTTGACTTCGTTTGCGTCGTCAGTACTTCCGGTCGCTACAGGAAGCGAATTAAAAATATGCATTTTTTCAACTTTTTTGTTTTTCAATATTTTTCTTTGATATAATTAACATTAAAGGAGACCCTACTGGAAAGGCCTAATATATAATTTATTTTAGAATTGATCAATCCACACACTTGATATTCGCATTTGAAAATCTGAAGTGGGTCCAAGATGGCGGCTGTCTCAGTAAACTCCGCCATTAGGCAAGTCGGGTCTCGAAGGTCAGCCGAGCGTTTGGATAAAAGAAACTTCTACCATAAAGATCAATGACATGTAAAGGATTCATTGGATTGTCACGTCGCAATTACTTTGCATTTCTGTTTCAGATTATAGTTTTAATCCGAGGTTTCCTCAAAAGTCTATTAGAATTGCTTCTGTCTGAATATTTTTGTAATAAATGCAAGTTATTGAACATAAATAGGATCTGATTCCTTGACCGTTGGAGATTTTTTTCAGCGAAACATTCAAGTCTTTTCATGAATCTGTAACTAATCGAAAGAGTCCACTTTGGGGGTAAACAGGATACAAAATTCGTGGAAAATTTTTACCGAATTTACTGCTTTAATGTTACTTGGCTGTATACGATATTATATTTGTACAATGTGATAAATAGACTTTCTAAAGCTCGAAATTCCGGTGTTAAGAACATATATTTCTAAATTTCATTGAAGCTATCACATCCATTCAATAGATCAAACATTTCAAAGGAATAGCGTTAAGAACTACTCATGATGTTTGGTGCGAAAAAATGTATCGTGACCCGACTTATTTAGCAGACAAATGACAACAGAAGTGCAGTAATAGATAGCATTGGCATGCCTGTATATGGAGTTGCATGGAATAGAAAGTTGAATACATATCCAATAAAAGAAAGTAAACAGTATCATTTGTTCATCAGTGATAGATTATCTCTCCTAAAAAATACTCTTAAAATCAAGTAACAAATTTCGATGTGATATTCTTGGGCAAAGTTTTGCAAGCTAGCTCTCATTTTATAATTCCACACTGAATTTAAAAAAATGTAATTTTTGTTAGAATCAAAAAAAGCAATCTCACGATATCGCATTTTAAATTTGAAGCGGGTTTCCGAAGGTGTCATGGGTATCAAGTTTTCACGCCGGCCACCCAGGTTCAACCTCCCTTGTGTCCGATTTTTTAAAATCACTTTTTCAGTTTGATTTAACGGTTTTTTTTATCAGAATCGGACGGAAGACCTCTCGTTGCTCGCAACGAGTTTCGTTTCTAGTTCTTTTTTTTTTCTTACCGATTTTGTTCACGCGATTTCTCGAAAACGGCTGGATGGATTTCCATGAAACTTTCAGGACTCATGTAACATTACTTGAACTTGATTCATTTTTTCCGTTTTAATGACGTCACTTCCGGTCCGGAAATATTGTCGATTTTATGATTTTTGAAGGGTAAGGTTGTCCGCGAACGTTCTAAAAATTGGCTTAAGATAGAATCGTTATAATTTTAGGTATGATAGTCCTATGTCTATAGATGTGCAAAATGAATTTCATTTTTATCGGAAATTCCGCGCGTCGGCGCTCGATATGGCCCAAAAATTGTCCTATCGCGAATTTCAAAATTTCTACAGCCTTTTCTATTATATCTTTTTACTTTGAAATATTTTGTTACAACATATAGAACAAAAGAAGTGTAGAATTCCAAGATCTTTCAAATGATATATCGAAAAAAGGACTGGCCCCTAAAATTAAGGGACTGGAGGGGCCAAAAGTTTTTCCTTTATATCTCAAAAAGTATTGAGAATTTGTAATACATCAAAGAAGCAAAGTTGTTCAAAATTTCAAGCTTTATCTATGGGCATCACCAAAATAGTCCGGAGACGTCACTTCAGGCCAAACCGGAAGTAGTCGGAAAACGCATATTTTGGTCATTCTTGATAAGTTTTTGGGTATCTTATGTCACTAGAAACATAAAAAAAAAATTTTCCGTCCGTAGTTGTCACTTCCGGTCAAACCGGAAGTATCAAAAAATGGCTTATTTTTGCAGTAATTAACATAGATTTTGAGGATTCAACCAATTTTGGGGCGTTATTTCTCATATTCGTTAAAAATGAAAACTACTTCCGGTCAAACAGGATGGAATACCTACTCGTTGCTTTGCAACGAGCTTTGCTCTAGTTCTTATTTTACTTTTTTTTTTCCTTTTCCTAGACGCCAACTTTGAGGCCTCATATTTCACTCATTTCTCAACGGATTTTGCTCAAATTTTCAGACATTATACACATTGATACACTCTATCAGAATGCCCTCTAATATTTCAAAAATGTACTCCCGCTTTTGAGTTATTTCCCTTTAAATGAAAATTTACATTTCCAGATAAAGGCTCCGAGACCACAAAAGCTGGAGCAGAAATTCTACTGATTTTAGATAACAGAAGGATTGAAGTTGTGCATGCCAGTTTTTGTTTTTCGATTTCTTTATTCAAAATGGCGATATACAGGGGTCATAAATTAGAACGCATAAAAGAGCGAAAAATTACACATATTTTACCTTTTATCTTGAAAACTAAAAATATTTTGTTAAGATATATTGAATAAAAGTTGTGCATAATTAAAGGAGCTTTCATTTGATATCATTAAAAAGGGGTTGGTCCCTAAAATTAGGGATCTACGGGCCTTGAAAGTTTTTGCTTTATAACTAAAAAACGGTAAATATTTTGATATGGTTGTCGATTATAAATTGTTCCTTTATATCATTTCTATCCTATAAAAATATTATTTTGTTTGAGTCTTACGTATGGTAAGAAAGAAAAGTAGATCCGTAGACATGGCACCGTTCTCATTTTGCTATTGAAGGAGAACTTTTTATGCGTATGATTGAAATAAAATATGCCATAAGTAATAAATATTTTACTACGCTGATCATATATATATATATATATTTTTCATTAGTTTTTAAACGTGTTTTTTTTTGGTTCTCGTACAGAGTATTCGATGGCAACTTTTTTTTTTTATTCATCATCTTTCCAAGAGAGAGAGAGAGAGAGAGTGATAGAAGTACGAGTATTTTTGTTTGTTTGTTTAAAATGAACACAAACAATTTAAATGAAAACAATATACACTCAGATCTCATAGAAACTTTTTAAAGAGTCAAATAATACACCATTGTTTACTGCTCGATTCCCACATTCACCTGGAACACAGATTCTAGGCGTGTTTGCTATTACGTAATCTATCCCTCGGTTACACACGGCGGAGAAATCTAAAGTGACACTCCGCGGTGAACCATTGACCCTGCAGTTGTTGGAAAAATAATTGATATATATATTAAAACCTTTCTACAACACGACAATTAATGGAAAATTCTTATTGTCGAATATTTGAGATTGACTTTGTTTTAAATTTGAACGTGATACATATTTCAACTAAAACGGCTATCTAGGTTTTGTGTTTGTTTACAATTACGCGACCAACCATTCTTTCCATCGCTTGTTGACATTAATTTTGCCGGGTCTAATTTACAAAGTTACGGGAAAATATTATTTTCTTTAAGTACCCCGTGGATCGAATCTTTAAAAAAAATCTTAGGTTTGACTTCAGCACAAAACCCTGGGGCATTTAGTGTAAACGTATTACATTTGACTGTGTATTCTTTTTAGCGCCTTTCGCGGAAAGCAGCCTCCGCTAAATCAAGTACATCGCTAAATGCTTTGTGTATAAAGGTTTATGTAAAGCACATTCAAAAAGCGTTAAATCAAATCTACGCCAACTTGTTGAAAATTCAATTTCCGCCAAATATCGTACACGCCAAATACAATACATTTACAGTACTTTACATGTACTCAGTACATTAATCATATTAATCAGTCTTCAGTTTTTAAATGTTCGTTAGCACCATGTGAAATTTTACTTTTTATATTGACGATTCATTGCGTAAGGACTATAGCAATCTGTGGTTACTTTACTTCAACCAATATTGATTTAAATACATAAAGCTTTGCCCTTTTCGCACACAAATAAATCCGTTTTCAACACAAATTTTCCCAAACACATTTTTTTTCCATCACAGATTTTTATCATGTCTATACCAATTTTAAACTTTTAATCTTCCGAATCATAAGGATAGAATCATAGCCAATGAAATGGATTAAACATCGATAGTTAACTCCGGCACGTGTAAACTTCATAAGTGGCTTCTATGCTGCATAATGCATACTTATATTACAGATTCGATACTAGTAAAGTTAAAAAAAATAATTCAAGATTTTTAAAGCATAATTTAATTGTAAATTAATTTACTCAAATCCCGTAAATGACTAGTATACCCGGTAGTGTGCTAACATTGTAATGTTGTTCCGTGATTAAATATCGGTACCAAGTTATACAATGTACATGTAAGTAATAATAAACTCGCATCCTATGTCCAGAATCGAAAATTTAAGAACTTATATAACAATCTGCAACTACTGAATATCAAAAACTTATCATGTACACCTTTACAACCTAATTTAAACTATTAAAATAATATCCGGCACAATTGTCAAACCATTTGTATCGTTTATCGTATATAACTCAGTATTTTCTTTAAAATTATGAACATATATCTAACACACATTACTTTTCCTGGTTTAAAAAAACAAATGTACGAAAGAGGGCAAGAGAGAGGCATTTTGTTCAAGTACATTCATGAATTTAACAGAGAGTCTCCCAATTATTGTCTAATTTATTTTACCCCCCTTTCTTATTTAAATTAAATTTATTTGTTGATTTTATTCAACTTCAAGCACAATATGTAAGTACTAAAAGTCCATGCATGGATGCTATTGTACATCAGGATTTTTCTTATCTTTTATCCATGCATTTCTCCGTCAAGGAAAATAATTATGATTAAATTAATTGAAGGACGTGTATAAAACCATGTGGTTTGGGTTTGTCAATGTGTTTTAGATCATGATCAGCAAATCACAACTCCTTGGGCCTTTCTGTCTAACGGAATAATAATAATCACGAATGTATTACGTATACACCATAACTCCCCCATGCACCCCACCCCCTTTCCCCAAAGTTTGAAATAAATATTCTTATTTAATGGACTGATAGTTGTACGTAGCCTAAACTTACAACACCCCTCCCAAAATATTCATGGGAAAATTCTTAATCATTTTTTTTGGGGGGGGGGGGGGATATGATTGATATGTTATAACGTCTCAAGAATATTTCACTCATATAGAGATGCCATGCACTTGCCAGTGGAGAGCTTCAAATTTCCATTAATCGGCATTTAAGGCCTTTGACCGGGGGATCTTTTTCGAGCACCTTAAGCGTCACGGGGCCTTGTTTTATATGGTTTCATCCTAAGAACAGGCTTCCACGTCCCACAGTGTGATTCGAACCCACGGTGTAAGGATAAACTCCTTACTTTGCAACTATAGAGCAGACGCTCTAATCAGTGCGCTATGAGGGCGACCTTGGATGATATAAAATGAAGATAATGAAGAAAACGGTTAGTAGAATAAGAAGGGGTCGTTTAAAATTTGATTCTTATGAACCTCTGGACAAGAATGAGACACTATACTTATGAAAGCTTCCTGATAGAAAAAGATTACTTTCTTTTCAAATCATGGCCATAGTTTCCCCCACAAAGTAATTGAGTATTTTAGGGGGTAGGGTGGATGGGTTGGGAATTAAATTGTCTGTTTAACTGTCCAGATGTCTGTCTGTCCCTCAAAATTTTTCCCAGAAGGCCAGGCTATAATGATCCTAGGATGTGTCATGAAATCAATGCAATATTACGGCAAATTCAAGATCACTGGAGAAAGAATAAATGTTTTGTCGCAGTCATTTATATGTAATTGAGAATATTTGTTTGCTTATACTTGATACAGAGATTGCTTGTGACAAAAGGATTTTTCTATGATTCTGACTCCGAAAATAGTATCATTTCAATTTGGACAATTTTTGTTTAAGTACATACTTGATAAAAAATTGTTTATAGTCCGCCGGTTTCAGATGACTTAAAATAAGGCCATTTTAACCAATTCAGGGCCAATGACAGAAAAGTTGTAAAATTCCTGTCAGAGTTTGAATCACTAAAGGTTGTTTCAGATTGAAGGTTTGTCTTGACACAAAGCCAATTCTGTTAAGATCAAGGTCACTGACAGAAAAAAATATTTTCTTTCCCATGCTATGAATTAGTAAATGAAAATCATTGGAGGCTCTTACTTGAAACATAGATTACTTATGATTGGAGGTTGTGTCATGACCCTGATCAAAGGTCTTTCTAGCAAATCTAGGTCACTGACAGAGAAAAAAATGTTTAAGCATAATTTTGTAATTAAAATTCACTGGAGGCTCATACTGAGAAGAAAGGTTGTTCACATAAGAGAGTGCAGTGACCTTGACCCAAGGTCGGCACTTCCTGTCCATAGCTCCAACGGAAGACCTACTCGTTGCTTTGCAACGAGCTCGGCTCTAGTGTAAATGTATGTTTGTTCAAATCATGATTCCTGGGGGTTTAAGGATGGGGGCACACTGGGGGATCATAAAAATATGAGATATACATGTATGAAAATAATATTTTCTGTAATACCTATTTAACTTGTACATTTATATAAATCATGATAAATGATGATATTATTTTTAAAGCAGAATATCACATTTTTTTCTGTGCTCGTAAAATACAATCAAAGTAATCTACAAGAAAAAATATTAATTGATTTTAAACAGTCTGTATTTATAATTCCTGTAAAAATAGAATTGTGTTTATCTCGATTTAATCAGTTAATAGAACTGCATGAGTACTGTCATAGGTTAACTATTATAAATAATAAATAAAAGTATTGGCAATAGAAAATAGAAATCATTATTGGTAACAAAGGTCAGATTTGATTATTTTGACTGAATACTAGTGGACCTCATTAATATTAAATTCTGGTAAGACAATTCATCACGAATTATTGTGTCAGGAAAGATGAAACTCATTTGGAAATAATCTCAGAAATCTTAGAAAGTGTAGATTAAAATTTGGTCAAATCATGACCCCCAGGGGGTAGGGTGGGGCCAAAATGGCCGATCAGAGTTTTACATAGAAATAAATAGGGAAACCTTTTAAAATTTTCTTTTCAAGTACTTCAAGGCCATGGTAAGTAATAATTATTAGGGCCCCGCTTGGCGGGCACCCTATAGTGATCAGTCTATCTGTCTGTCCGTCCTTCTAGC
Organism: Saccostrea glomerata; assembly: GCA_003671525.1. Taxonomy (NCBI): domain Eukaryota; kingdom Metazoa; phylum Mollusca; class Bivalvia; order Ostreida; family Ostreidae; genus Saccostrea; species Saccostrea glomerata. The sequence continues at coordinate 44,335 of PRKT01000860.1, read as the reverse complement.
TGTCCGTCTATCCGTCCGTCCGGCTGTACATCCATCCGTCTAAGATATCTTGTCCGGAGCATATCTTCTCTCTCCTTGGCCCAATCTGGCTCATACTTTACCCACAGAGCGCCTTTAGGGAACCAGTGTTTAGTGGCCTTGAATCATGTTTCTAGGTCAAAGGTCAAGTTCATAGCAGAATTTTATGAAATCCTTGTCCGGAGCATATATTCTCTCTCCTTGGCCCTATCTGGCTCAAACTTCACCCACAGAGTGCCTTTTGGTAACCTATATGCAGTGACCTTGAACCATGTTTCTAGGTCAAAGGACATGATCATAGCAGAATTTTATGAAAAATCCTTGTCAAGAGCTAATCTTCTTTTTGCTTGGCCCATTCAGGCTATTACTTCACAAAATTGTACGTTTTGAACCACATTTTTGTAAAAATTTTCTATGTCTGGGTCTTTTCTCCATGAATTTGAAACGTTATATGTGTGTATTTTAATTCAAAGAAACTATTACATTTTTTTAAAAAATGGAGAGAAGGCCCAGAGACCACGAAAAATGAACTTTTCCCAGAAAAATCCAAATGTATCAATGTAGTGCGTCTTTGTCCTTATAAAATCACTTGTAAATGTGCAGCGGTGATAGCTCAGAAAGTTAAGCTACCTGTTCAGTGCACTCGAAGCGAAAAGTTTTTGGTTCGAGCCTGGCATGGGGCGTTAATTTTTCTTTATTCAGGCAAGCAACCAATTTTTTTGTCAGTTTCGTTTTATGTACTGAAGTATTACAATTTTGAATTAGATCAATTTTGGTTCAGTTTGGTTCTCAAGCGAAATCAAATCTAATCTTCTATTTTATAATGTACATGTACACGTATCATGCATCCATGCATTAAGGGTCCCTCTGCTCCACATTTCACGACTTTTTTTTTAAAATTCCAAACATTGATTTTCAGCAACAACTATAACATTCAATTCAAATAAAAAATAGTTTGAAGTATGAAGCGTTGCTTACTTTTTCAGAAATAAATGATATGTCAAATCATTGTTTGAAGAAAATTTGATATGTCCATTAGAAAGATGAATTATTTTTAATCTCATAATTAAATTAGAAATATGAGGTAAATATGAAAATAATATTTACTCTCATACCTATCTAAATCCCTATAGAAAACATACGGGAGCGATGCTTTTTAAATCAGAATATCAAATTGTTTTCTGTGCATGTAAAATTAAATGCATCCATAAGCAAGAGTCATCTTTCCATTATCGCCCTTGAAATTCTTTTTTAATAAAATAAAATATTAATTTTATGTTTATAAACAATTCTGCGGCTTTTATTTCTGTACAACTAAAAGACTTTCACGTTTAGAAATAGATTTTTTTTTATCAGTTTACACCGTTTAAAGGAACTGAGTGTAAATATTTTAGGAAACTATTCAAAATAATTTTTGAATATACTAGCAATAAAACTAGAAATTAACCTCTGAACGTGGGATAGGTTTGCTTGAGTTAACAATAAAATAGTCCATATGATAGAGATTTGTAAACTCTGGCATGACAAATTACTGAATTTCATGACAAAATGTCTGCAGAAAGTTATCTTTCTTATCTGTAGAGTTATGTCTCTTATCAGAGTATCAATGAACCTTAAACTACCTTACATTTTCATGTTCATTGTTGAAAGCTGGGCCCTTTGAGATGGCCACCATCTCAATGATATCTAGTATGGAATTATCTTCAGGTAGTGTAGATTCTAGTTTGTCTAAATCATGATCCACTGGAGGTTAAAATTCAAGCCCCCCTCCCCACCTCGGAAAACTTTGTCCTGATCTGATCTGACTACAACATTACCCTATTTAGATTATGTAACTATGCTGCAACAAAAATTGGGGAAGTTGGGGACCGGGCAGTGTTCAAGGAACATTTTCAACATGTTCAAGAGTATAACGTTTATTTTTTAACATTTTGCCCGCTGATGCTACGTGTCTGTTCCTTCACAAGCCAAGATGTGCTGATGTAGGGGGCAGATACATATTTTTTTTCTTTATTTTTTAGTTAATTATTATAAGTTGCATGATTATATAAGGAGGGAAGCTCCACTTCCCCCCGTAAGATTCATAAAACAATGAATTTCATATGTCATTGTTAAAATTCATTCCTAACACAACGAATTTTTTTTTGGAATCCGTTCCCAGTATTTTATTTATCGTAGTAAAGCTCACCCCAGCTTTCAGCATCACACGTGTTTATTTATCGTAAGTTTTATAATCTACATTTTGAGAATGTTTTCGACTTCAAACTTCTGATGGAGAATTTGAAACCAAGATTTATACCACAGATTATTTAGAGCCAAACTCCTAATTTCCCTTTCGAACTAGCCCCAGCTAATGTAGCTAACCTACTTGCAAGATTACTAATAAAAGTTATATTACATGTATTTTCAAGAGGTCAGAAATACTGTGGTTCATATATAATGAGTATATGTTATCAATTAGTAGCAGTGACATAGCATCGTTTTTAGAAGAGGAAGGCCAACCGGAGAAACCCCACCCCAAAAGGAAAATTGCCCAAATTCAGAAATACTTTTCTTTTGTTTTGGGAAGAGGGGTGGGGTGGAAGTGGGGGTAGAGCCATTTTTTTCAAAGCCAACTTCTTACAGTGGCAATTCTTTTTTGGCATACAATACTAGATTTCCTTGATATACTTTAACTGTAGTTAAAAGGGGCAACCAGCATTTCAATGAACATTTTCAATAGTAACAGTAATGTTGAGAAAAAAGTCCCCCCCTTGCTTTTTGCCTGAATAGTATTAAAGTTTCGCATTTGATATTTTGCGCAGGTGTAACATGATATCTTGTGGAATTCTTTTTATTGTTTTGAACTCTTTTTGTTTAAAAATGCAGATTCGAATGTATATCTAATAATCATTTTGATTGATTTAGATTACATGTATATCACATGTTTGTATTAGTGATTTCTTTTTGGCACAACATGATTTCCACACTTCTTTATCCGTAGTCGATAACAGCTGTAGAAGTTCACCCAACCGAAAATGTCTACTAGCAGAGGGGCATTATACCTTAAATTATAAAGTTAGATTGTTATTTTTAAATTCAGATACAGAACTCAGGGGTTTTTTGGGTCTTAAAATCAAGGGTCTGTGGCCCGTTTCATCAAAGATCGTACGCCTAGTCGTTCACGTAGCGCAAAGCCATTGTATACAGTTAACATGCTTAAGGTATCCGATCCATAATAGCCTCAGATTCAATGAATTTGAATGCATAACAAATATACGAGGGGTTATCAAAAAGTTCGTGGACTAGCGCTATAAAATTAAAACCGCTCAAGGTACATCAATGAATTTTGAAATATCTAGTAAGCATCATCTTTTTTATCCAAAGAATAAACCACAAATCAATAATTTTATTTTTTAATAAATTAGTAATGTTTTTGTAAGCAATGGTATGTCCAAGCGGCGCAACCTCGAAAACGACGTTTTTTTCGACCTATGTGTAACTGAGAAAAACTCATTTGATATGATTATTTGACATCCAAAAATCCTGTTGATTCAGGTATGTGTCGGGACACAATTGTTCTATGAAATATGAAATTTTCACTTCATTCTGGAAATTCTATGAAATTTTATCGTAAATTTTTCACGGAATGTCTAAACAAATGAGGCCTTGAAAATGACATCAAAAGGGGGGAGGGGTTTCCGTTTCCAACATAATATAAAGTTTTGCCCCTGAAAAAATAGTATAGACCTAAAATATGTTGAAACTGGCTACAGAGAAATAATATGCATTTAGAGTACTTGTCTTTTAATGTCAAAATAGGTCCAGAGAGTAAAGGGATACACCGTTAATGTCAATTTGCAGTCAAGGTGTGAAAAACCAATCCCGTCAAAAATGACGTTGATCATGTGTTGTAAATATCGAACTCCTAAAAGCAAAATATGCCGGCACAATCAAGCGGGGGATCTCTCCCAATGTATTAATCCATCTATAATATCATATTCATTGAATGCCACTGTTAATGACATTGTAAAGTCATAAAAACAAGACGGGTTTAAGTCCTTACTCAGCTCTAGGGAATCTAATCAAAAAAGTGTACGAGGTAGAAGAAGATGACATTGAAAAAAAATGACGTTGTCGGACGTCATAAAAATAAACGACGACAGCGCCGGGTGATCATATAATGTGGTTTTCATTTTATAATAATTTGGAAAATAATGAACGTTTCGGCCTAATTTTTTCTACATTTCTCTATTTTGTGTTGTTTTAAGTTCAGTATAAATTTTGAAAACACAGACAACATAGTACTAATTTTAAAGCCTCAGTCCACGAACATTTTGATAACCCCTCGTATATTGGCTGTATACTCAGTATATATAGACTTAATCTTTATATCTTAGACTCAGTATGTAAGAGCGGAATGTGCCCTAATATTTGACCTTGGCCCACCCTTGAAGAGTTATCCCCCTTTGCTTTTGATCAATAAAATTTATTTCTATAAAAATCGATCTGGTGAAAAATTATTTTTTGATTGTTTTTCTATTCTTAATAATAATATGCATCTATTCACCAAAGCAGTTTTTTGATATTCATTGTATTTAATTTTTTATTTCAAAAAATAATTCTTTTTCCCATAGACTTCAATGCATTTTTATTTAATAAATTACTGCTCGGGTAATTATATTTTTGAAAATTTCTCCTGGTAAATCCTTTTCTACTCTAAACTGCTTTGAATTAGTCATAGAATATTTCATATAGCATGGATATTTAAGGTTAGAAAATTTTGTCCTTTTATGGATCGGATACCTTAAGTTTGGCCAAAATATGTCTACTCATTGGTAGGCATGAGATTTTAACTATGAAGATTTTGGGGAGTGGAAATTGGGGAGGGGGGTACACCCAACCGGGGAGATAGTTGACATACTCTAAATTTCTTCATAAATGATTGCCTTATTTGGGATTCAATTTAATACTGTATCTTTAATTTTGACAATCCTGCATTTATACGCTTTTAATTGTATATTTTATTTATGATGAGGCATTCACTAGAAAGAAACCTATTAAAA
>PRKT01000860.1:20000-37751 GCA_003671525.1 Saccostrea glomerata | reverse complement strand
TTTTTTTTCACAATTCCTTGATATAACTATACTAGGGTCAACAAGTAGGGAGGGGGCAACTATCCCTTCAATGAACATTTCCTTTAGTAGACGTAGTGTTGGGGGAAAAATAGCTGTGATTTTGTTCTGCATTAAAAAGTGGGGGGGGGGCACAGACATACTCTTGCCCCCCTCCGATCTGAAAGTGTGTGTGTGGGGGGCTTGTGCCCCCGCTGCCCCCCTGTGACGACGCCTATGGAGCAAATAGTATGGCATACAAGGTACACTGTACATGTAATGGAAAAATCTGTGATTTTTCATGATGATGCATATTTTGTATTATTTTAATGATTCTTAATAATTTAGTTGATTCGTCCATTATGTATGCCGAGTTACTTATACAATATTGTAACGAGTTCTCTCTCTCTCTATTCCAGTATCAAATCCAAGGGGTGACAATGGGGATGGGGGACGGAGAGAGTGTGTGTGTGTGAAAAAACATTTACAAAAACATTTCTTTTTAGAGTTTAATCAGATGGCATGTTACAAGTCGTTAATATTTTATAATAAGTAGATTTAAGATGCATGTTTTCTACAATGTCTCCAAAAATTCATGCAGCGGTGTCAAGTACTTAGTCCTGAGACTGAGGATATTGTTTGTAAGAAAACGCAAATTAAGCCCGACTAAATATTGGCGTAATACGTGGACACACTGTTATAACGCACTTTGAAAATTTACGCACTTTGAAAAAAAAATTCAAAGTGCATTAAATTTGGGACCAAGCTAACTCACTTTGAAAAATAAATTTTCTATATAGATTGTGCGTTTATATCGACCATGTTAACGCAATTGAGGTTATCTAACATTAGACAAATGAAATGAAGAATTGACTACTTGGCGCAGACATAGAAAGTGGTCTAAAATTAAATGCTAATAGTCAGTGCATGGATTAAAAAACACGTGATAATTGACTTACAAATTTCATCTTAAATAATATAGTCATTAATAGATTATACCTATAATTAAAGGTTTAAAGTTTTTATCTAAAATTAAAGTTTACTATAGGTTGCTACTACAACAGATCAAAGCCAAAAAAATATTACATGTACATGTTATGCTGTTAAAAAATGTTACCAGAAAAAGAGAAAGGGGGAGGATGGATGGAGAGGCGTTGGTATATATAAGATATTATAGTATAAGAATTATTTGTTTCTATACATAACGTCTTCAAATCTTGATATTTAAAAATGCAAGTTATTTTTGGGAGAAATCAGTATATTTTGATAAGAAAATAACTTGGGTTCCCTAAGGTTGAATGTATCCATACTTGTAAATATATACGGTCTACTTAAGGTGTATAAACCAGCATTGCATACGTCTCCTTAAGGTAAATATTGCATATGTCTACCTAAGGTATATATATTGCAAATGTCTCCCTAATGTATATATATTGCATATGTCTCCTTAAGGTATACATTGCAAATGTCTCCCGACTGTATATATATATATATATTGCATATGTCTCCTTAAGGTACATGTATATATTGCATATGTCTACCTAATGTATATATATTGCAAATGTCTCCCTAATGTATATATATTGTATAAGTATCCCTAAGGTATATATATTGCATATGTCTCCCTAATGTATATATATTGCATATGTCTCCCTAAGGTATATATATTGCATATGTCCCCTTAATGTATACAATATGGTTTTTAAATATTAGGGGGACACCAAATTATATATATCTTTAAAAACTAATGTTTTCTTAATTTTTATTGTGAAAAACTCAAAATTGTTCTTTGTTATATATAAATTTGCACTTAAAACATCACAAAGTAAAAGATTAGAAAATATACAAAATGTCCCCTTAAGGCAGAATATTATGTCTGGTACCCCTTATGTAGAAAGCAGATATATATATATATATATATATATATATATATATATATAAATATATATATATATATATAGAAAGCACATAGAAATTCACTTTTACAAGGATACCCACTTCCGCCCCAGCCCGGGGTTGAACTCTCGACCTACGGAATCTGTCTCCTAGCAGTACAGGAACAGCGCGTTAGACCGCTCGGCTATCTAGGCAAGTTAAAAAACTTGCTTTCGATGCCGATGGAATTCTCACAACGCTGCCCTACACTACACGGTCATTGAGAATGGAAGTGAGATACAGTTATTTGGACATTAGCTTTTAGAGGATTGTTACCAATACATGTTGTGATGAAATTAATTTTATTTATAAAGCACAAATTACAACAACTCTTAAACTAATATAACGGCCCTAAGTGAAGAAATATTAATATAGAAAGCACATAGAAATTGAAGTTGAAAGTGAATTTCTATGTGCTTTCTATATTAATATTTCTTCACTTAGGGCAGATATAACTGTATCTCACTTCCATTCTCAATGACCGTGTAGTGTAGGGCAGCGTTGTGAGAATATTGAGATTGATCACTGTTGACAAAATGAAGCATTTGAAGAAAAAATGGACTAGCTTAAGATTTAAATACTAGTAATATAGATGCACAGGGCTACCACCACACACAATAATTTGGACCGACTTTTGAGCTTGAGTTTACTTTATATATATATATATATATATATATATATATATATATATATATATATATATATATATATATATATATATATATATATATTGTAAAATATACAGTAAAATAACATATTTTCGTGGGGTCAAATTTTCGTGGTTTGAGGAAAATTTCTTGGTTCGTGGGGATTTGATTTCGTGGATCAAGAATTAATGAGTACTTATGTATGTGAAATTTTACATTTCGTTGTGGACATGAATTCGTGGGTCTTGTCATACCACGAAAACAACAAAAATTACACCCCCACGAAAATTTGTGATTCCACAGTAAATAGATTTAAATTACCTTGAACTTTGTCAGTGGCGTTGAGGAATAACACCTCTTGTTATTCCAATCATTAGCTGGTTGGACACATTTGATTGTATACATTCCCTGTGGTGTTACGGCTTGTTCAAACTCCTTACCCCAAAGGGTAATGAGGGCGGTTCTACCATCCATTGATAGCTGCAGCTCTCTTCTTTTCGAGCCACTGCTGACAACAGTCACATCTCCGACCTAAATATTTAAAATTTATTATTTAATTTAAACATAAGAGAGAGAGGTATACTCAGAGAGAAAAAGACTCAGAGAGAGAGTGAGAGAGAGAAAAAAGAAAGTAATTTACTTACACTTCTCACTTGTACTGGGGAGAGAAAAATTCTCTCCCCATTTGGAAGAGCTGTCGCCTCAGCCAAGGAATACAATTTAGGGTTGAAGAATTCTTCTTTAGATCTTTTATTATTTTCGTTCAGAACGAAAAATGTCTCCATGATCTATTGAAAAACAGATGTGAAACTGGTAAAGTTAAATCCTGGATTTATTGTATATTATTTATAAAGTTTAACAAAAAAATATATAGTTATTTTCAAAATAAATCAGTGGACAAGGCATGCAATATGATTACTTTTCAATTTTTTTTATTTTTTAATTTAGTACTTCTTATTGAGGTTAAAAATTATGACAAAACTCGTCTGGTAGACCCCCCCCCAGCCCCCAGATGATAAAATGAATGATTATAAGTATTGACTTAGTTTTTCATCTGTGATGTGAATATTGATTTAAGGTATATACATCTTCGTATAATGTCATAGACTTTTGGAAATTTATTAAAATTTATTTTTCATAGATAAACATCTCTCTTTTGGAAGAATGCTTTGCAATAGGTGTGATAACTATATATAGAGCTCTTTGTAAAGCACCAAGTAGGTCTTCCGTCCTGTTTGATTGGAAGTAACTTTTATTTAAAAAAAAACAGAAATGATATCTCTAATGATTTAAATCATCTAAATCTATGTTGAAAATTTCTAAAGTAAGCCTTTTTTTCGCTACTTCCTGAAGTTCAACCGGAAGTGACGTTGATAGACGGAAAATTAAAAAAAAATAATAAAACCGATGTGCAGAACGTCAATCGTTCTGTAATCTAAAATCAGTAGAATTTCTGCTCCAGTAAAAAGCATACAAATTTTTGTTTAAAGGCAAATAACTGAAAAGCGGAAGTTAATATTTGAAACGTTAAACTGCATTCTGACTGAGTTTATTAATGTCTATTACATCTGAAAAATTGAGCTAAATCCGTTGAGAAATGAGTGAGATATGAGGCCACAAAGTTTGAGTCTAGGAAAAGGGAAAAAAAATTATAAGAGTAATCTTAATCATCAGAATCAGTAGAAGGTTTCGCGTTGGAAAAAGACCTAAATAAATATTGTTACAAAAAAGAGTTGAAAGAAGTATAGTTTCTTAAAAAATATTGACAAAGGCAATAACTCCTAAAGTGTATTTACATTTTTGTAATGAAAAAAGTTATTTTCGATACCAGTAATAAAGCTTCAAAAGTATAATAAGTTATAAGTAGCAAGTATTTTTCAGCATCAAAATTATACATTTGAAGTGTTTCAGTTTGACTTTTAAAATACTTTTTACAAAAAGTTTTATTTTGATTTATTGTAAATATATACTTCTATTTATAATAAAACACTTTATCATATACTTAGTAGTAAATACACCGATTCTGCACGGTGTGATACGGGTGACGACACAATACCCCATATCACGGCCCGGTCCGAAAAGCCATATTACGTATCGGACCGGCGGGCCGAAAATCCATATCAAACCGGAAGTAACGTTTGCATAAAGTTTAAAAGTCAATTTTCTTGATTTTATTTTAATATTCATAATAAATCATTTTTTAATGACTTTTATGGTCTTAATTTTTTTCAGTTACCTAAAATTGGCTTTATAAGATTTAAAAGAAAATGTCATAAAGAAGCACGAAATATTCATCAATGACCATATGTAAACTTGCATATTAGGTGTTTTAAATATATGATAAATAGAATACTACATACTAAAATCCGGCCCGAGGGCTGATATGGGGCCAGAGGGCTGATGTGACATATGATATGGATTTTAGTATGTAATATTCTCTATTTAAAACACTTTTCGAAATATCTCAACCGTGTTACCGGCCTTCATCAGTCGTGTTTATTTAAATGCATAGCAACTCAACAGTATTATGACGTCACAGTGAACACAGAAATAGAGGGGCAACGTCATGCAATAAAATTGCGCCAAAACATCTGAAGATATTGTGAGAGCAAAAATTGTACTTGTGTATCAAAATTTTTATCATACAGAATAAAATACTTTAATACGGGGTATATAAAAAATATGATTTTAAAGTATATATATATATATATAAGTATATCTGTAAAAATAAGTATCACAATGTCACACAAATGTCCATAAATCCAATTCAAAGACAGAAGTGTTCGCTTTTGTTAATACCAAATGGTATATAAGTGTTCAACTTTTTATTCCAAAGAATTTCTCTATATTTGCGGTAAATGTCATTCTTGTACAGTTTTTCAATGCCTATTATATTATAATCTTCTATTGTATATACACTTGAATTAAAATAAGTAGCCACAGGTTCATTTGTTTCCCTTCTAATTAAAGACAAATTCAAAACATGTCTTTGATATAAACTATCACCAGTTTCTCCCACATACACTATTTTGTCACACTTCTTAAAAAAAATTCCATAAACAACATTCCTTGATATACAATTTTTGACTTGAAAAGTGCATCCGTTATTATCTTCAAACTGGCTGGTTTTCACAACAAATTTACACAAAATACATTTTTAGCACCACATGGCTCTCATAAATTTCCTTTAAAAAAAATAAATTGTTGTGGTTTTATACACTAAAATGACTTACAAATTTTTGTCTCTTTTATAAGCAACGATTGGGGTCTTTTTGAACGCGAGCTTCAGGCGATCGGAATTTTCAAGAATTTTTTGTCTTTTTTTCAAAATGTTATAAATATTCGGTAATCCTTTTGAAAAGGTCAACACAAGGGGAACACGGTCACGTCGCGTTTTATTTTTTCTATAATTTATTAGACCCGAGCGATTGAGTTTGTCAACTTTCGTAAGTTGTTTTTCTACTTCGTTGCTAGAATATCTTCGTTTTCGCAAGTTTTTTCACTTTATCACGTTGGCTTTGATAGTTTTTCTCTGTGGAGCAAATACGACGTGCTCTAAGACCAAGGCCGTACGGAATTGAACTTTTTGTAGATTCGGGATGGCTGGAGGTTTTGTTAAGGTACATATGTTTGTCAGTTGGTTTTCTGTAAAGATCTGTTTTGAGAAGTCCGTTATCCAGAAAAATAGAAACATCAAGGAAGTCTATTTCTGTTTTTGAAAAACGCAGGTCAAGCTGAATGTTGGGGTGAATATTATTTGCAGTCATATGGAAATCATGTAGTTTTTCTTCTGTTCCCGTCCAGATCCCACAAATTTCGTCAATGTATCTTAGATAAAAAAGAGGTTGTTGTTTACAAATCGCCAAAAGAATATTTTCCCATTCCCCCATGTATACACATGCATAGTTTCGTCCCAGTTTAGATCCCATAGCAGTACCATCGGTTTGGATGTAATGTTTATTGTTGAAACTAAAATCATTGTTATCCAGGACAGCATCCATCATTTCTAGAATACTGTCAGTATCTACTTCTTTTTTCAGTCGTTCTCAGGGCTCAACATTAACTTTAAAACAAACTAGACCAGTCGGACTAGTTACTGAAAATTTTACTAGACCTGACCTCAACCTCACAAGTCCTGACCTTAATCTGTAAATCACTGAATGATACATTGGTATTTTTGCTAAAATAATTATATGTACTTGAAATCAATATATATTAGACATTTTTAAAGGAAGTAATCTCGTTGCAGTGTAAATAATATATACTTTTGAGATTGACAAAATAAATCATTAATAATTTGTACATTAACATTACACCTATTATTTTTATTAATTTTAGGAAGCAGAAATAAAAATTAATTTTAAAGACAATTAACTTGAATGCTTAGACCAAGTATTGATAAATGACACAATTGTTTTTAAACTTCATTTATTTATTGTAGGAAAAAAAACTTCTTTGTTTAAGCAAATAAAAGTTTTGGTTTGACTAGAAAACATAATATCATAATCATCAATGATCAATAGATGCTTAACAAAGCAAGTTCAGAGTTCATTAAATTCAGCACGTCTTGCCCTTTGTCCTCCATGCCACCACAGTACTGCATCTCTACTGGCATTGTAATCCTTAGATTCTGGACCTGCGATTGATATGGCCATCAAGTAGTTCAACATTTCAGAATTCAGACTTGCCCTCCAATCAGATTTTATTCTTGCCATGGCAGAGAATCCACGTTCACAGATGGAGCTGGACATGGGAATACACATGACTATTTCAGCAAGCATAAGTATGTTTCTTAATGTGTCTTTCAGGTTTGGATCACAAAACAATCTCTGATAAAACTCCTGTACTCCGATTCCAATGTTTTGACGTCTCATGTGAACTTTCAGACCTGGCCATTCCACCTGCTTTAGTTGCTGAACATTGCAGTTCATTCTGTTCAAGATGCCAGTATAGTATTCACATAATGCATTTATTTCCTGTTCTCCGTAAATTGCTCTTGCAGCATCTGTTTCAGGTAGGTTAATAGGATAGAAAACTTGCATATCCTTCAATAAGTAGTCTGAATCTATATCTCCTACTCGTTTGTTAACATGGTCAATAACAGATTGAAGAAGGCCATACTGTTTCCTTTTCAACTGATCAGGTGTAGAAGTTGGAGCAAGAAGATTGACACCTTTGAATATGTTTCCCTCATCAAAATTATCAAGAAAGAACTGCAACTTTTCTCCAGGCCTTTGCTGCAGTGCTACAAGTTGCAGAGTAGCAGTCTCTAGAGCTTCCACAGCATCAGGCAAAATACAGCTGTCATTCTGGAATTTGGGGGAAAGCTCACTGAGGACAGCAAGCACATCTGTTAGGAAATGCATGTGGTGAAGAAGGTTGTAGTTCAGATGCTTTAGAATAAATTTTGCTCTGCTTTGGACATCAACTGACCCTATTTTGCCCTCTACAGTGTTTTCAAAATGATTGACAAATATTTGGTACTGGCGTAAAGGAACATTGAGACAATTGCTTAAATGTGGCATCCATCTAGTGCCATCCAGGTTAACTGGTTTTATCTTTTTAGCCTCCATAGCTTCTACTAGCATCTGGAGTTCTCTCAAAGCTTTTGAGCTATAATGATAATGCTTATGTAGGCTCAGCAGTACAGATTTAAGATCGGCAAAAAGTTTCGAATCTCTGTTTTTCATTGCATCCAGAGCTCCCATTTCGAGCCTATGACACACACAATGCATCGCAAATAAATGAGGTACTTCATCTTTCAGAAGCTTCGTTACACTGTGTCTTTTCCCAAGATTCACACTAGCACCATCCGAGCCGGTAGCAATTAAACGTTCCTTCCAGTTCCACCCTTCGTCAACATTATTCATGGCTGACTCAATAGCAGCTAAAACTCCTTCTGCATGTGCATGTTCTACTGCCTTTATGCTAATGTATACATTTTTTGCACACCTTGATCTAAATAAAGAGCGTAAACTATTTCATTTTCACAAACAGAAGAATCTGTAGCACCGTCAAACATGATGGATAGAACTCTAGCATCTTTTAGAGCTTTGAGATTTTGCTGCTTGATATCATTATAGATATACTCCAAGAAACGTCTACATGCCATATGGGTAATTCTACTCCATTTTATCCTTTTTACAGATAATATGGACTGTCATTTTGCAAATTTATGCCAAAGCTTTTTGTGTTTCATGGCGGGGGGACATATATTTATAGACAAAAAACGAAAACATGCTGATTTTTCACCAATTTTAAAGCTATTTACAACTAAATAATTCTATTTTATAAATTTATATGTTTTATTTATTTGAGTAAAACATAAGAAATTATGTGAGATACATTTCATCATATTTAAGACTATTCCAAAATATGGCGATTCTTGAAAGTTCGATTTCACTAGAAAATATCGTCTACACCCCTTTTTTCTAGAGCTGGAATTAATGATAATTTACTATCTAACACTACAATTAAAATGGTAAATCTTTTACCATAGAACTGTTCTTTGTATTAAACAAAGATTTAATGGCCAAATTGCCATTAAAATTGAACTGTCGGCGTTTTGTACCTTTTTTCAAAAAGTTTACCCCGAGCGCAGGCTTGCCCAAAATTTTCCCTTAAATATGTTGAATTTTCAAAAGTTCTACACCTTCTGTCCTTTTGAGAAATTTGGGCAAGCATGCGCTCACTATGTATTTCAGCTCAAAAAAATCGGAAAATCTTTGAATAACAATGGAGATTCATGATTTGCAATGACCCTTCTTACAAAACACTGTCTCGTTCTTCAATATTACTCACTTTTAATTTCTGTAATTTTGCAAAGTTGCGATCTAGACCTTGAAGAATTGTTTTATTACTTTCATTAGGCTACTTTCTATACCTTAGTTTTGCGTAATTTACCGGGGGCCACGTTTAGTACACTAAGTGCAATCATTCTTTACTCAAATATCGTGGCGGTCATTTTTATGTCACGTGCTCACTCTGTTTAATTAATCGTCTTTATTCGTAATTTTTTTTTTACAACTTTCGGCTTTTCATTAAGACATTCTAAATTTTGATTTGCTAATATCTTGCAATCCAAAGACGCGGAATCGTCGGTGAAAATTCGCCCAGGCTTGGTCACTTTCATCGACGATTTCAAAGATTAAACTTCAGTTATTATAAATATATCACTTCTTTATTCTTCGGATTTTATTCATTTTTCATTAAAGCAATTCTTTTAATTCAGAACCCATTTTAAATATTATTTGAATACGTTGCTGATAAGTAATTTTACTGATTTATTGATTCTAAATTCGAGTTTGAGTTAAGTTTTCCTTAAAGATTTTATGATCGAATAAGTTCATGCTTTAGTGACCTCATTTAGTATTTGTACAGTTTATAGTTGTATTTTTTATTGTGATTTATGGGTTAAGCGACAGTCTCAATATTAATGTGTAGTGTTCTTAGAAAAATGTAATTTGAAATTTAGCGCTACTAGATTTCTAGTGCGCTCTTTAATGGAAGGAGGTAAAAATGTTATTCTATGTCGAATAGCACTGGAAAAGTAAAATGACATTAGAGTTGAATTGAATTGAATTGTAGGTACAGAAGCTCTTGATTTTATGTTCATCTTAATATTTAATTAAAATTAGCTATGAATAGTTGTCTCTTGAAGGATTTATGGCCAAAACTAAAGTAAAAGTGTAAAATAGACAATGTTTTATTTCCGAATTTTCTCGGCATATGAATTAATGTTTGGGACTGTCCGCTATGACTTGTAGTGGCGTTGGTCCGTTGTCTTTTTCTTCTGCTTGTTTTTAGGTCACCTGAGTAACTCAGGTGACCTATTGCTATCCGTTTTCGTCCGTCGTCGTGTGTCGTGCGTCGTGTGTTAACATTTGAACATTTTCAGCTTCTTCTCTGAAACCACTTAACCAATTTCAACCAAATTTGGTATACAGCATCTATGGGTGAAGGGGAACAAAAATTGTGAATTTCATGGTCCCTGCCTCCCTGGGGCCTGGGGGGTGGGGCAAACACCACTAAAATTATTGCAATCTTTAAAAATCTTCTTTGCTCCTGGACATCAAGCAGGCAAACTGTTGTTATGAATGTAATGAGCATTGAGTCCTCTACTTAAATTGTGAAATTCATGGCCCCAGGGTCAGGGGTTCTAGGGCTAGGGCGGGGCTCTATTGGTTATAGAATGAAAATGCATGAATTCTTTTAAAATCTTCTTCTCTGCTCCTAGGTATTAAACAAACTAACCAAGCACATAGTGATGATGAGCAAGAGTGCCTCTTCTTAAATTGTGAATTTTTTGACCCCAGGGTCAGGGGTTCTGGTGTTAGGGCGGGGCTCTAATGGTTATATAGTGAAAATGCATTAATTCTTTGAAAATCTTCTTCTCTACTTCTGGGTATTAAATAAACTAACTAAGCACATAGTGATGATGAGCAAGAGTGCCTCTTCCTAAATTGTGAATTTTATTACATCAGGATCAGGGGTTCTGGTGTTAGGGCGGGGCTCTATTGGTTATAGAATGAAAATGCATTAATTCTTTGAAAATCTTCTTCTCTGCTCCTGGGTATCAAATAAACTAACCAAGCACATAGTTATGATGAGCAAGAGTTCCTCTTTCAAAATTGTGAATTTTGTGACCCCAGAGTCTGGGGTTCTGGTGTTAGGGTGGGGCTCTATTGGTTATTTAGTGAAAATGCATTAATTCTTTGAAAATCTTCTTCTCTACTTCTAGGTGTTAAATAAAGTAACTAAGCACATAGTTATGATGAGCAAGAGTGCCTCTTTCAAAATTGTGAATTTCATGACCCAGGGTCAGGGGTTCTGGTGTTAGGGCAGGGCTCTATTGGTTATATAGTGAAAATGTATTTATTCTTTTAAATTCTTTCCTTTGCTCCTGTGTTTAATGCCAATGATCCAAATATATATATTCATGATGAAGAAAGGTGCACCTAGCAAAATGGTTATTTTTTGTGCGCCCGCCCCTTCCCTGGGTAGGGGTGAAGGGGGGGTGTACAAAGTCTGAAATTAAATTAATGCTTTGAAATTTGCTCTTTGGTGTGTTAAACAACCATTTTATGATAAAATTTGCAAAATTTTGAAATATGTGGCCCCAGGATCAGTTGTTCCTTTGGGATGAGGTGTACAACTGGTTATAAAGTGGAAGTGCATTTTCTCTTAATGTTACTCTGATCTACCTCTGGGTATTAAGTAAATAGAGTTAGCATGCTAAGTTAAAATTATTATAAGCAATGGTACCTCTTTCAAAATTTTGAATTGCGAATTCTGGTTTAAAACATGAACCAAATTTAATTGTTTGAAAGTTGTTGCACAAAACTCAGGTGACCTATAAGGCCCTTGGGCCTCTTGTTTTCCTTTCGTGGTGTTTGCACTTCCTCTCTGTCTTGATGTGCCTCTCATTGAATATCTCCTCCTGTCTCGTCTGAGGAACCAGAATGGGAGTCATCAGCCAGGGTAGGAGGGGGTAGCCGCTGTCTCCCAGGAGCCAATTTCCACCTAGTCAATGCCTGCAGTGGCAGAAGGCTGTCCTCCGTTGGCAGAAGGTTCTTCCTCGTTGTATATTTGATAGAAGAAACGAAGGGGTTTTTCACAGTCGATGTAGTTGAACACCTTGCCCCTAGTGTCCTCTGAATGGCACAGGACGTCGGAAATGCCCTTTTTGTCCTCACCTGATTTTGCATTATTAAAGGATTCAACAATCCTTCTAGCATCTGAAGCAGTTATACAATCCTTTTTACCTAACTTGTGCTGTTCATGCAATGCTCTAATTCCATCACAGACTTTCCGGAAAGGATCTCCGGAATTTTGCAGAAGGACATTATCACTCGTGCTCCTAGTTTAACCAACGACCTTGCACCTTACCAGTCGCAGGTACTTCTCCATAAATATCTGCAGGAAAAGATTGAGGATGATCTTGGCAAGGAACTTATCGGCGGTCTTATGCTCATGGACTGGAACAATAAGCATCTTTTGTCCCATTATCACTCGGCTGGTGTCCTTGTTCTGGAATGCTGCAATGTAGGTGTGAAGTTTCAAGTGCTCTACCACTCCTAGCCGATGTCCTTGTTCTGGAGTGCTGCAATGTAGGTCTAGAGTTTCCAGTGCTCTACCACTCGTAGCCGATGTCCTTGCCGCAAACAGATCTACTAGTCACGTATCTGTTGAGTAAAGCAAGTTTTGGCATTGATTCCATGAAATCAACGAAATTATGGTATATGCTTCTTGTTGGATAATTTTTGTCTTCTGGGACTGTATTCATAGCGCTCAGTTTCTGATACACTGCTGACGTCCGTGTGGTTGGCATCTTCTTCGCTATCCCTGGTGGTTTTATATGACGCATCTTCAGCAGAATCATCTTCTGACTGATTTTCAAAGAGCATTTGTCATTTGTCTAGCCTTTAAAAAAGACTTATCAGTATCTTTTTCTTCTGTTTGTCAAATTAAAGATTCAAAATGCAACATATATTATGAAACACCCTGCATAATTAGTATTCGGAAGAAGAATATGACTGTTTTTTCTTTTTGCTCATACTCTATACCAAGACAGAAATTATAGAAAATTATTTTTATTTATGCTTTTAGCGATATTCAAAAAAGTTCAAATCATTACAATAATTTACATACTTTGAATAGGGAATCACGCTTTTGAATAACAAATAATGTTTGAGAACAAGAAATGTCTTAAAACGGGAAGAGTTAAAAATACACTTGATGATATACATATAATGAAACTTTAAGAACAGAACAGGTTCAAAACAGAAAGTGTTATTTTACAATTGGTTCAAAAGAAAGTGATGTAGTTCATTGGATTTCCCTGTTCTTCAAGTCAATACCCTCCAGTCAATCTGAAATTAAAAGCACAAATTTTTAATACGGGAATTGAAAGCTTGCAATTTTTATTTGAAATTTCATGATGAAAAACAACTCACTTTATGTATTGAAAAATACTTATTTAATTTCCCAGGAATGCCATTATGATACAACCTGTCCTCCTTTCTTCAACACCTCTCTTTTTTTAACACCTGTTTTTGAACCTTTTGAACAGTTTTTTTTGTTTGCAAAACAAACAATACAGAAATATTACGTCTGCCAATGATACAAGGACACAACATATGATAGATAAAATAAATGAAATGCTTGAATAGTCTACCGGTACTTGGATATCACCAGATAAAATTGGATCTCCAGGACTTTTGAAAATTCGTTTATTATATGTTACCTTGAGTTCCAAGTTGTTCATTTGAAAATTATTTACTTTTTCCTGAGCCAAAAAGTTTTACTTTTTCCTGAGCCAAAAAGTTTGAATAAGCTGTGTCCAAGAAATTAAAGTTAGGTAAACGGGATGCAAGTTCAGTATGTCGATTGGCTTTCAAAGTTTTTTTAAGGCATCATCTAAAACACTCCTTACCGTAATCAGACTTATGAAATGTTGGTATTCTAGTCCTATTCCGTCTATTTTACTCTCACATTCCTCTGGAGACGAAGCCATAAGTTACCCCTGACCCTGTAGATAATGAACTCTTGAGTGAAGAGGAGTCGTTTTTAGCTGATTTTATTCCAGAACCCAGTCCTGAAAATAAATGATCAAGAGTTGGCCGTCGAATTAAACCAAGGGATATCTATTCTCCTTGAACCAATAAACCCCTTGTACATATATATATATATATATATATATATATATATATATATATATATATATATATATATATATATATATATTTTAAAATGACATAATGTCATTTTTGTATTGATAGCACTTAATGAATATGTCTAAATTTGAAGCCCTTCATCGGCATCGGTGACGTCTCCATATGAGTGAAAAATTCTCAAGAGGGACGTTAAACAATATACAATCAATCAATCAATCCATTTTTTTATGTTGAGGTATTTTTTTTCTCTAAAATCTAAAACAACAGTATAAAAGTTTAAGTGTTTTCTAAGTCTCCATTCTGAAATTTTTCATATTATTGCTGTTTTGACTTTATTGGATACGGTCGATGAGAGATGTTCTATTTTGGAAATGAAACGCCGTAGTTGATTCATTTTATTAGTTATCTAGAAGTCAAACAGTTCTTAACTGTTATTTTTTTTTTACATCATTTTAGACTTTTCCTATATCAATAAAATAGATAATGATTCATTGAGAGAAATTGTGATCATTTTGTTACAATTCCGTAGATGAACATGTTTGAGTTATCTCCCTTAGGACCATGACCTACTTTTTGGACGAAATTCTCCGATAACCCAAGATGCATCAACTGACAAAGTTTGATGATTCTAAACCAATAAGTACTAGAGATACATAAATATAGCCATAAAATGTCAAAAGTAGGTCGCTGTGACCTAATTTTTGGTCATCACTCTCCGAAAACCCAAGATGCATCAACTGACAAAGTTTGATGATTCTAAGCCAATAAATACCTAAGATACTTAAATATAGCCATAAAATGTCAAAAGTAGGTCACTGTGACCTACATTTTGGTCGACATTTTTCAGAGTCCAAAGATGCATCGCCTGACCAAGTTTGATGATCGTAGGTTTGAAGGTAATCAAACTATGCCTTTTAAACAATTTGAAAACAAATGCCTGTAAAATTCTAAAAGTAGGTCACAGTGACAGATGCAGCAACTTACAAAATTTGATGATTCTAACCCTTTCAGTGCCTGAAATAATGAGATTAAATGTTTTTAAAAGGATAGGTCATAAAGTTCAAAAAGTAGGTCATGGTGACCTACTTTTAAGTTTACGTTGTTCAAGGGCCCAAGATGCATCAACTGACTAAGTTTGATGATCATAGGCCTTAAAGTGTCCAAAATATGCCTTCAAATCAATTTGAAAACAAATATCCGCAAAATTAAAAAAGTAGGTCATTGTGACCTACTTTTGAGTTAACATGATGTGAATTCCTAAGATGCATCAACTTACAAGATTTGATGATCCTAGCCCTTATAGTAAGCAAAATATAGACATTTTCATTAATTGTAAATTTAGGTCAACCTTAAAGTGACCTTGAGACCACGCCCTTTGCCCCAGGGTCATGCCTTGAACAATTTTAAATCTTCAACATATCCTGATCCTTGTATGTAAGTTTGGTGAAAATCTGCCGGGTGGTTCTGGAGAAGAAGATTTTTTAGCAACCAGTACTTTTGGTTTTGTTTTCCTGATTATCTCCCCTTGTTTTAGGGTCCCAACCCTTATGTTGGTATAGATGGTAGCCCTTGGGCCAAGGATACCCTGTGACAAATTTGACACTGATTGGCCAAGGGGTTCTTGAGTTATGGCCCATATTCTAAAAAGTTAACGCACACCGCACGACGCACACCGCACAAATGGCCATAGCATTAGCTCTTTGAGCCTTTGGCTCAGAAGAGCTAAAAACTAACCCTGTAAAGAGATTATAAATACATGTTTATAAGTTGACCTACAAAGATTTGGGAGTTGTGTTATTTAAAATAAAGCCCTGAAAAATGTATGTTTTCCGAAGGGAAAGAATTAAATTTTGTCAAGAGGTATTTCCCCTTGTGTAACTCTTTTGTGCTTCCTGTGAAGTATTGGAGTCTTTGCGGAAGCACAAGCTTTGCGGCTTCACTTTACATTACCGATTCAAAATGTTTGGAGGATTTAATAAATTGATATTTTGCAGATATCCATGGACATTGTAACAGAATGATGTCTTTTGTCAGAATAATTTGACAATATGGATATATGTTACACACATTTTAAAACTTTGTTTAAAACCAACACTAATGTTAGAAACGGAAAATATGCCAAGTGCCTTTTATTATTAATTCACACGAATAAATCAAATTGTCAACACTAGATTATACCAAAGGTTCACAGAAGTCTCCACCCACTCAGAAGGCTTACTCTATTAACCTAAATACTACTGATACAGAAAATGAAACTCCAGTTGAGACGAACAATACTGTCATTGAAGAAAAAAAATTCTTTGAAGGACAATGACCTCAATCCTTTATTCAGAAGGCTTACTCTATAAATTTATACCAAGGCTTACAGTGTCTCCACCCACCTGGAAAGATATTTTATTTAAACAAACAGCTTATAATAGTCTTAACCACTTAGAAATTTTAATTTGTAAAAAGTTTTCTATCTGTCAATTCATCATTTAAAACCATGGAATCAGACAGTGACGACATGCGTAAACTAGCTCCTGGCACCATTCAATATAAATGGCAAGTGATAACCTACTCCTCTGTAAAACAAGATGATAAATGTTCTGTATTGTTGGAATCTGAATGGTTTCATAAGAAATCTGATTGTGTGTTAAACTATGAAGAAAACATGAAGCAAGGATACGATATTATCGATTGTTTTTCTACAAAAGAAGTAATTGTCAAGAGAAAAATTTTGACCTAAATACATATTTTTTAGATAATGAAACTTAGTTGACTTACAGTATTTATGTTTAGACGTTTTTGCAATGACTCATAATGTAGACACTTCACAAGATGGATGAAGAAAACAAATATTTTAAATTATTTAGTCAGCTTTGCATTGAACAATTATGGCAAAATGTGAGCGACCTGTCTTTAGAGAGATGTAATGGATGTGAAATTAACCACCCATCTCAAACTGAACATTCATGTTTGATGGACTCTAATTATATCAAATTAATTTTATACTTTGAATTAGCCTTCATCAAGCTGGACCCAGAGAAAATATATAGTGATTTGCTGGAAAAATATAAATGTGATGAAGAAGAACTAATGATTTTTTGGAAAAACATGAATGTCTACGTTTGTACGGATATATGGAAGCAGTTTTTGTTCACAAATATGGAAAACGACGTAAAAGACTACAGTTTTTAAAATGACCGAGAAAGAGAAGTTTTTAGAACAGTACTATTATGATATTTCTAACCCAGCAGCTTACACCACCCCATCCAAACTTTATGATGCTTTGAAATCAAAAAAAGAGTTTAAATTTAGTAAATATTTTATTAAAAAATGGTTACAATAACAAGACGCCTATACGTTACAGCGTCAAGTTCGACGACCGACTAGAGTTCCAAACATTAGAGTTAGTGGACGGAATGTTCAATGGAGTATGGATCTAATGGATGTGCAGAACCTGTCAAAAGAAAACGACGATATTAAGTACTTACTAATTTTGATTGACACTCTTT
>PRKT01000860.1:0-17500 GCA_003671525.1 Saccostrea glomerata | reverse complement strand
TGCCACAGGTCTTCACAATATATCCTTGGAAAACTTATTTTCTGGGACAAGACCAGATCGCCTTTACGTCGCTTTTGCATCTTCACAAGCAGTAGCTGGAGATTTCTCTAAAAATCCGTTTAATTTTCGACATCAGACAAATTGGTCTCTATAATGATGGAAACCCGGTGGGTAATAGTCCCGTGAAACTCAAATTTGATACCATAAATGGCGATAGCATTGTTTCCGCCTATGTTAGCATGTTTGATAATAGTGGGAAATGGTTGTATGATGGAGGAAATGCGATATCTAGAAAGCAATTTGCAGAGGGAGGAAATGTTATCTTCTGTTTTGATCTAGAACCTACTTTTGAGCAGGGTGAATACCTTACATTACTTAAACAGGGAAACGTACGTCTTGAAGTACAGTTGGGAACAGCACTACCTGAGACAGTGACGGTCATCGTGTGGGGTCAGTACTCTGCTCTCTTTGAAATTAATCAAGCAAGAGACATAATAATGAACTAAACAATGGCAGCACTTACAGGTTCTCAGTTGGAGTGTATGATCACATGTGATCCATTAATGAAATCTGACATTGTTGGCGTTTTCCCATCTGATAGGATTACTAAACTACGCACTAATCAAGGATTGATTATTAATACAGATCCTCATAACCGTGAAGGACATCATTGGATAGCAGCGTACAACGTGAATAATAAACATATTGAAATCTTTGATAGTCTTAATAACAAAACGTTGCAAATGCAAATAAATTTCAGACATTTAGCTGACTATGTTCCTATTATCATGAACAATAATGTAATACAATGCACAGATTCATATTTATGTGGCTATTATTGTATTTGTTTTTTATTTTTCAAAGTAAGACATTTGTCTTTTGAAGATTTTTTGAGTTTATTTTCTAA
This sequence comes from Saccostrea glomerata, assembly GCA_003671525.1. Classification (NCBI taxonomy): domain Eukaryota; kingdom Metazoa; phylum Mollusca; class Bivalvia; order Ostreida; family Ostreidae; genus Saccostrea; species Saccostrea glomerata. The sequence continues at coordinate 16,593 of PRKT01000860.1, read as the reverse complement.
CGCATGTAAAGTGAATGATGCTATTGTGCTTGAATTTGTGAAGCGTAAATTTTCTTTATGATCACCTGGCACCTGATCCCACCTCTGATGATTCGGAGGTCCGTGTTTGCTCTGCTCTTATTTTGTATATTTGTTTAATGGACTTTGAGATTGAATACTGTTCGTTTTTTTCCATATCCTTCCTTATACTTCACATATGTAATGTTTGTTAAAAGACCTTTCACTGGACACCAACAACCTTGACCCTTTGACCTTGACCTTGTAGATTTCCGTATTTGTGAAAAAACTTTAACCTTGGCCATAACTTTTGAAGGGTAAGGAATAGGGCTTTCATACTTCATATATGTAATCCTTGCGAGAAGACCTTTCATTGGATATGAAGATCATTGACCCTTTGACCTTTGAGATTAACCTACTTAAAAAAAGCAAACTTTGATCATAACTTTTAAAGACTAAAAGCCAGTGCTTTCATACTTTACATATTTGATCCTTATGACAAGAACTTTCATTTGATAACAATAACTTTGACCTTGATCTTTGAGTTTGACCTACTTTTCAAGAAATTGATCGTTGACCATAACTTCTGAACGGTTAGGGCTAGGACTTTCATGCTCTACATAAGATTTTTGTACTCATTAAAAAATCAACATTAGCTTACTTTCAAATTGTTTTCCAGTGAGAATACCCTTCTTTTTGTACGAATTAATTAAATTTGCATTTAAGAAAAGCTTAATCTTTGCTATGTTGCCATACGGGGGCATCAGTGTTTTACAAACACATCTTGTTTATGATAACCTTAACTGCAAAGCTCTGTTTTATTAAGATTTTGGGGTGACGACTTCCGTGAAAACCATGCACTTTTGACCATTGATTGATCTTTCCTGGAAAAACTATTTTTTCCACTGAAGTTTATTTCTTGTGCAAACTCTGCACTTAGGACATTTTATGGATATTACTCATGCCAGCATATACTTGGGAAAAGAAACATCGGTTTATAATTTTAAGGTCTGCTACCCGGTATTTTAATTCTTGCCACTGCAGTTTTAACCCTTGCACTGGACTCATAGTTATATTTCATCTTAATCAAATAACATACACGGAATTTACATAATTATAAAACATGGTAAATTTAAAATTGTGCTGACTGGTTTTGAAAGCAGAAGTTTTAAAATATGGATTTTTTTTCGAAATAACGGATCTGCTAGAATAATATTTATAATACCTTAATTGCTTCCTTATAACATTCGTTTGAAGTAACTCTATGATGCTTAAACTTAAGTGTAAACTGCTTTTAAATTTAAAATTTTATGAAATTTTTTATATTCATTTCACGCCCCAAGAAAATATCATTTATCAATGATTTAAATTTACAAAATGTTGCAAAATAAAAAGTAGTTCTTTACTTCAATATATATAGCTTCAACGTTCCTTTCGACGGAAAACTTTTCTTGCTGTTAAAAATTCTTCTCAGAAGGTTCACTTTCTCTCTATTCGTGTATGCCTTTATGTTTATGACCCCCACCCCACCACCTAAAAAAGTATTTTTTTTCTGTTAAATCAAGACAGTTTTAGCATGTGAAGAAATTATTTTAACTTATCAAATTATTATACAAATATGGACTCAATGTAGGTCAATATGAATTTATAAAGACCCAGGTTGACCAATACTGACCGAAGATACATTGAGTATATCAACCGAGGGTGCTAGCCCGAGGTATATATTCTACATGTATCTGAGGTCAATATATGTCTTCCTGTGTCATTATCAGAGCATACTGACCGTGAAATGAGTCCACATTTTTTTTATACAACTTCCTAAAATTATTAAAACAGTGTATATCTTCCTAATGTTTACAGAGATATAACTATGCTATAATTGTTCACCATAAATAAGTTGAATGTAAATGTTTCAGAATTTATTGAATGCTGCTCATATACACTGGTTTCGGTAATAATTTTTTAACTCGTAAAATTATAATCACACAAGGTATTTAACTCCATATAAACAGATGAGTACCCTCTCCCCAAGAATCGCATTTACACTTGCAGAGGAAATGCAGAGCAGTCCGAGGCTTTACAATATTTAGTTAATGGTCACGACTGTTTGATTCATCACCAGGCAGGTACTGGCAAATCTTTTCTTATAAAAGAAACCTCCAAAAGCTAAATGACAGGGCTGTCGCAGTTACAGCGAGCACTGGGTTGGCAGCGCTCCAGTTTCAGTCCGCTATCACAGTGCACCACTGGGCTGGGCTTGGCGATGGTCGATATATGAACCAGCATCTTCTCCAGGTCATTGCAGATGAGACCAAAGACCGCATCAGAACCTGCAGCTTGCTCATAATTAACGAGATCAGTAAGATCAGTCGAAAAAATTTTGAACAGGTATATCTTTTCTAACAATTTTGTATATCTGCGCAGATCAAAGGGGTCTCTGCAGCCCCCCCCCCCCATTTTAGTTAATCTAAATATGTTGGATCTCCACCTCCGGTCAAAAAAATATTTGAATTTTCAGTTTCAGTTTAATTAAAAACTAAAATTTGACTTGAGAGACCAATCGATTTTTATTTCGTCGGTTAATTTTTATGTATGCTCAAATTAGTAGTATTGATAACAAGTACATTCGGTTATGTTTACATTGTGTATGAATTATTCATTGATATATTCATATTACATCGAGGGTATGTATGCAGAGCAGTTCCTGACCCAAGTCTGGTTTAAGGCGGTTTGCAGGTAAGAAAAAAAGCTATTTCCGGTTACTTGTGTCGCCTTCAGTGTGTTAGTGATGCAGGCTAAGATTTTGCAGAAGATAATAGAATGTTTCAAGTATATTTCAGGTTGTGTGTGTCGGAGATTTCTACCAGCTCCCTCTTGTACCAAATAATTAATATAATGATCCTGGTGAACATGCATTTAGATCACCTGTGTAGGAAAAGACTATTGCTCATGTAAGGACCTTTAAGACAGTTGTTAGACAGAGTGACAAGTATATGATAATGGCCATCAATAAGCTGGAAAGAGGTACATGTATATGTAATACCTGAAAATTATAATGAATATATATTCAACTAGAGCCGAGCTCGTTGCAAAGCAACGAGTAGGTCTTCGTCCTGTTTGACCGGAAGCAACTTTCATTTGAAAAAAAAGTAATGAAGTCGAAAAATGGTTTAATCCTCAAAATCTATGTTCATTTTTGCAAAATCAAGCTATTTTTGGCAACTTCCGGTTTGACCGGAAGTACCGTCAACAGACGGAAAATTAAGATTTAAGCTTTCAGTGACATATGATATCCAAAAACATGTCAAGAACAAAAAATATGCAATTTTTGACTACTTCAGGTATGACCGGAAGTAACGTTCCCGGACATATTTTGCCAACATCATTAGATAAAGCTTGACATTTTGAACAACTTTGCTTATTTGACGTATTATAAATTCTCAATACTTTTTGAGATATTAAACAAAAACTTTCAAGGGCCGTAGATCCCTTATTTTAGGGGCCAGCCCCTTTTCAATGATATCAAATTAAAGCGCTTGTAATTATACACAACTTTTATTCTACATGTCTTAACAAAACATTTTTAGTTTTCAGGATAAAAAGGAAAATATGTGTAAATTTTCGCTCTTTTAGGCGTTCTAATTTTTGACCCATATATAGCGCCATTTTGAATGCAGAAATCGAAAAACAAAAATGGATGTGCACAACTTCAATCCTTCTGTTATCCAAAACAAGTAAAATTTCTGCTCTAGCTTTTGTGGTCTCTGAGCCTTTATCCGGAAACGAAAGCCTATGATTTTTCGTTTAAAGGGGAATAACTCAAAACCGGAAGTGACTTTTTTGAAATTTAATATCATTATTCTGATAGAGTTTATAAACGTCTATAACCTCTGAAAATTTGAGCGAAATCCGTTGAGAAATGAGTGAAATATGAGGCCTCAAAGTTGGCGTCTAGGAAGTAGAAGAAAAAAAAAGAATAATAATCTTTACCAACAGAATCAGTAGAAGGTCTTCCGATGGAAACGGAAGACCTTAACAATCTTTCAACAAATACTTTGTATTTCTTTATTTTTAATACATGAAAATGATATTTTGCCAAATGATTCTTTGTTAAAGTTATTATAGGTCATATTCTTCTTATAATATTTTCAAAAATCCTGTTTAATGATTGAAAGAGATTCTGTATCCAAATACAAGACACAGAATTGTTTGTTTGTTACCAATATTTCTAATAATATATTATGTTCGATTAAGTAAGTAAGGTGTGCAACTGAACATCACGACCAATGAACCTGTTGTTTTTACTTCTCTCTTCATGTTTACTTAGTGTTGAAACTAATGGCCATTGCCAAGCTGCAAGTCCATATATTCTCTTTGGTATTAATTTTGAAGTAGAGTTTTTCAATTCCACCAAGCTTCAACGATTTCCAGAGGAAGCAAGAACATATTCCTCAACAGATGAAAGGGAACAAAAATACCTCAGAAGCATCCTTGCTAGTAAAAAAAATGTTTTGATAGCTGGTTCCCCAGTAATGCTATTAAGGAATCTGTCACAATCACTAGTCAATGGAGAAGTTTTGAGATTGGATGATGATAGACCAAGTGTCAGATTTGGAAGTCAAGTCATTAAACTACAGAAATTGATTTTTAGTGTGTTTGACCCAGCTCAGTGTATTACTATTGCACAGAGAAAACAGTTTCCAATAACTCTAGCTTTTGCAATAACTGTGCATAAATCGCAAGGTCTTACATTACCACAAGTTATTGCTGATTGTACAGTGCTGCTATCCTATAAGTTGACAATTCTATCCTATCCTATCGTGAATCCTGCATCCACAATCCTATCCTGTGATTTCAGTATAGTCCTATCCTGCAACTCTCAGTTTTTTAATATTTAGGAATTGATTTGACAAAACGAAAAAGGGAATACCAGAAAATAAAATAAAAACAGATATAGTCTGTAGACAAGATTTTGTCCGGAGCGTTTCTCAGAAACTGTTGGATGGATTTGTCTGAAAATTTATACACTTATTATTCACCATACGAAAATGTGCACCTGGGATTTTCATCATGATTGAATGATTTTTCTGCATTTTACAGGCTTTTTTCTTTTTTATTTTTGTGATTTTGTTTGGCTCATAACTAGAAAACTATTAGACTTACAATCATCAAACTTGGGCAATTTATGCATCTTAAGTAGACGGTGTGTCACGACCTATTTCAAGGTCACTGTGACCTTTAATTTAAGTGATTTTTTTTTTAAAAATAAGTCTTTAAAATTTTAAATTTCATAATCCTAAAATTGTAAAAATATAGTTGTATCCTTATTAAAAAATGCTAAATTAAGTAAAAACTTAATTTTTATTTCTGTTCTTCCTTCTTGACTCTGATTTACAAGATATCCCACAGCAGCAACTGCTTGTTCCGAGGCATCTGAAAAGATTTGTCCTGATTTGTTGCATGCACTTGTCCATGACATTAAAAGGTAAGTGCGAGGAATGCTCAGACCATGCACGTCCTTCAAAGAGTTGACCCACAACTCCCATGTCGCTGAGTATTTCAAAGGTAAGGGTTCATCCCAGTCACTTGTAAATCCCACTAATTGGCGCATAAGTAGTTTACCATCAATGATGACGGGAGCCAAGAATCATAAGGGATCAAAAATGGAGTTGATCGTTGAAAGCACCCTTCTTCTTGTGAATTGCTCTTCGGTTGAGATGTGGAACAAAAAGGCATCTGACTCCAGATTCCAAGAAACGCCAACAGTGCGCTGGACTGGCAGGATTTCGTTGCCAACATCCAGGTCCTTTAAATCCTTCGACAGGTCTTCAGGTGGAAACGCTTGCATGACTTCTCGGTTTGATGCTATCTTGTGAAGTCTCAATTTTCCCGCAACTTTCAGTGCTTTGTGTGTTCTCTGAAGTAGGTCTATGGCTTGTTCAATGGTAGGTAGTGATTTAAGTCCATCGTCGACATAGAAGTCTTTGCACACAAAGTTACTAACATCTGCACCAAGATGACTCTGATTCACTGCAAATCTGAGGTCACATACGTTTCTTAAACGAGGTAAATTATTGACAAGCAAGTTGATGAAACAAGAATTTCAACAGTCTCTTTTAAAGTCATCATTTCGTAAATTCTATGGTCGATACAATGACCTTGTCAGCAAATACAATTTATCATTGAATGAAATGCTGAATGACGTTTTTCATACCAATTGTTAGTCCATTATTTATACACTGAATTGACCACGGATTTTTTCCGTTATTTCCTGATTATGACAACGAGCACACGGTGGGTGTGACCGGTCGGCAGGGGATGCTCACTCCTCCATGGCACCTGATCCCACCTCTGACGTTTCGGAGGTCCGCTCTGCTCTTATTTTGTATATTTGTTTAATGGACGTTGAGATTGAATACTGTTCGTTATTTCCATATCCTTCATGGAAGCATGCTCAGGTAGTGTAATTTTATGATTGTTCAATTCAAGACCCCCGGGGGTAGGGCGGGGCCAAAATGGCCGACCAAAGATTTACATAGAAATATATAGGAAAAATTCTTTAAAAATCTTCTCAAGAACGGCATAGCCATAATTCATCATATTTTCATGGAAGCATGCTCAGGTAGTGTAGATTCAACTTTGTTCAAATCATGACCCCAAGGGGTAGGGCAGGGCCAAAATGGCCGACCAAAGTTTTACATAGAAATCATTCTCTATCCAGAGTTGTCTTCCGCTACGCTCACAACACCTCTGTCAACGCTCGTTGTACAAGATTCTTGTACAAATTTTAAACAGCGATTATTCGAAATTTAAATGATAATTAATTATTGTAAATATTGATAAGGATGATAATTCATTATTTATTTTAAATCTATAATCACCCAAAACGACTTATTTTCAAAGATTTTAGGGAACTATTTTGCGGAGTAAAAATTTATATCTTAATATAAAAAATCCTTTTAAGGTGTAAAAAATTAAAATAAAAAATGTTTTCCGGTAAGAATTATAATTACACACAATTATAATTACAACTTTTTATCAAAAACATTTTTTTCAAGAATCTTGTATAACAAGCGTTGACAGAGGTGTATGTGGGAGAGAAGCGGGAACGACAACTCTGTATAAGAGAATGACATAGAAATATATTGGAAAATTCTTTAAAAATCTAAAGAATGGCAAAGCCAAAATTCATCATATTTATATGGAAGCATGCTCAAGTAGTTTTGATTACAATTTGTTCAAATCATGACCCCCATTGGTAGGGTGGGGCCAAAATGGCCGAACATTTTTAACGATATATATAGGAAAATTCTTTAAAAATCATTTTCAAAAAAATAGCTAATCCATGATTGGTTATGGGACTACTTTTGAATTTAAATTTACAATAGAAAGCCATTTTCTACCTTTTCCTACCCTTAGTGCTCAGGTGATCGATGTGGACCATGGACCTTTTGTTTGACTTGTCATATGATGTCGACGTCACATGACTTTGGCAATTATTACTTGCAGTTTAGAGGTCATCTATAAATTTCAATATTGCAAGGGCATAATCAAGTTAAAAATCTTTGTTTATTCTATAATCCTTTTCAATCCTAAATATAGTTTGTGAAACGTGCTGCGAACCTATATAGATTTCCTTTTTTTTTTATTTGTAAAATTTAATTTGTTGGACGGCAGGTTAAATATTTTGCTGGTCATCTACATTAAATATAGCTATAATTTATTTATTTGCGAAATTCCAAGAGGTTCGCAGCACTTTTCAAATATCTTAATGCTTCTTGAGTTTATGTTTTTATATTAAATTTTGACTAGATACATTGAGGGTGTGCCCTTGCAATGAATCAATTTATTAGGGCCCTTCCATTATTTTTTCAATGAATCTGCATACAAATACACGCTTGTCTGGAGAATGCACGTACAGTTAATAAATAAAATACTAAAATAGACATCGCATCCAAGTTAAAGGCTTTTTATTTTACTGCAAATAATATTTTATTTGAGAACAAAAGACATTTTTCATTGTACAAAATGTGACTTGATCAGCCTGTCACTGTGTAAAAACTGCGTCATTTTTTGCGAGGTCACGTCACATTGACAAGTGCATTGCTATCGATGCATCGTTTGTATACTGTTGTGTGGGATATAACAAACAAGAAAACTGCATGTAATAGTAAATTTGTATGTAGTATACAGCTATCCAGCTGTTTGAAATAGCAAATAATTTCATTTTGTGGTATTCTGTACACCTTATATTGTGCGTGACGTCATAGTAAACATTTCCCGTACAAGATAGGCCCCGACTCCTTACTGTAACCTAAACTGCGCTGCGCTTTAAACATCGGTGAGCTTGACAAATTTTCCATTGCCAATCTGAAATAAAAAAGACAACTTAATTCAAGCATAATTCATTGAAAAACCGTACATACATTGCAAAAAAGGCTCAGGGGCCAAAACTTTCACCTGTGTCAATGATCCTGTTATCTTGGTTAAGATTTTTTTCCTAGTACAGTTAAACAAGCTTAAAAGGAACACCATAACAATAATTTGAAGCTTCCAAAAATGGATTTTTATTCCCAATGGCTTTCACATAACTTTATTTTGAACTGATCGGATAATACAAATTATGTTTCTAACAAAGTAAAATCAACCCTCCCTAGAACTCCGATATTTTGTGTTATTAGAGAGGTTAAGCATCTGAACGTGTACGTCTACGTGTAGCTAAGGAAATCCCCTAATTTACTGCGATTTACGTCATCAGTTTTGCATACCGCGTAATTCTACAGGTTGTAAACAACGTGTGGATCTGTAAGTACACGTAGGTAAGAACTTGTAGCTTCTTAAACTTAAATTATAGAATATATCTTTTACAGCTGTGGTTTATTGTGATGTAGAGAATTTATTATGTACATCTATGTGATTTTATTGATCAAATTCATAGAATAATTTTGATTAAAATGGATTGTAAAGTGACTTGTTGAAATGACGTCACTTCGATTTACCCGTGAAAGATTCCGACGTGTTTTGATGACTCTTATGATATTTCTTTATACTTTCATAACTTTTAGAACTAATTATTTTTATATTTATTGTTGTTACATGTGTTGGTCAATATTCTGTAAATTCATGCATAACATTTAAGAGACGGGAATGACTCCATTTACGGAGACAGCCGAGCGTCTGGTTGAAACTATAGATCAAGTGCAATTTTGGTCTATATAGGCCCTATTTTTCATGTTTTAACAAAATGATCAAAGGTTGATTATTTATTTTAATCCATGTTAAATTTTACAAGCCAAAAGAGGGGACAAATCGTCCTCCAGTATTCTTGTTGAGGGGGGGGGGGGTATCGTTAGTACGAACTAGGTTATTTCTGGAAGATTTTAGTAAATATAGAATACAAAATAAACCATATTTCCCCCTTTTCTTTATAGCCTTATATTTAATCATCACAATTTTTATATATATTTACATGCATTTTTTCATCTTTAAATATAGGGAAAAATGAATACTGAGAGGAAAAAACAAATTCGATTTAAAAGTGAGGATGACATTCGGCTTTTGAGGGAAATTGTCGCCAAAAATCACATAAAAGACAAGAGCAAATGGGCAGAGATCGCATCAACCCTGTCGTCCCCTAATTTTATTTTAGATGCAAGGAGAGTAAGAGAGAGGGCGAATTTACTCATTGAACAGCATAAACGAGAAAACCGAGAGAATCTCGGAAGGTACCAATGTCTCTATTTGAATTATTTCTCTCTCTGTCAATAAAAAATTAATTTCCTTCCGGTATTTATTTTGGCTGTATCCGCCCTTTGTTTACAGAAAATTCTTAAAATCTTTGACAATAAAAGGTAGATGAAATCTGATTTGTAATTCATTAGACAGTTTGAAAACTCATTTTAATACCTTTTTATAGATCTGGTGTTGATGAGGAAGTGACGGAAAAAAACCACTCTGCTTGACGAAATTCTTGAGTTAAAAGATGAGGAGCAACGGGGAAAGAAAGAAGAAAAAGAAAAGAAAGAAAGATCTGATAACATGGGGAAGGAGATAAGAAAGAGGGCCCTAGAGTGTTTAACACCAAAGAAAGGTATGCGTATGTACTTGTCTTCTCTACATATTAATGATATATCACGTTGATTTGGTATTTTTGAAACCTTTTCTGCTTACATAATCTCATAATATCTTAATTTGTGTATTCTCTGATAAAAACCGGTAAATTATTTGCAATTACAAGTAAATTACAGGCTAAAATTACAAACTACATTTAGTTTTTTTTCTCATAGGTTATTTAAACACACACACACGACAGTAATGATTTGTTGTGTTAACTATAACACTTTTTGAACACATATATCTCCATTGTATATATTTAAAGGTGCATATATTTGTTTTAAAAAATATTTTTTTCAGATGATGAGTGTGGAGCGCCTAAAAGAAAAAAATTCACAAACTTGCATCGTCGACTATTTAAAAGAAAAAACAGAGCTTGAAATGAAAACAAAAAACGACGAAATGGAGTTCAGGAAGGAGCAACTAAAATTGGAAAAAGCCAGATTTGATTTGGATAGACAGGAGAGGATCGAAAAGCAGGAACAACTTGCTTTTATTGATTTATTGAAGAAATTAACGAAAGATAAATAAACAAGAATTGTACGCGATAACTTAAATTATACACATTAATAAATTAATGCATATTTAAAATATGTTCTGTTTAGTTCCCTTCCATGTAACCATCCATTTTCATGTAAACATACATGTATTTAGTAGTTGGTGGAAGTATTAGGCCAAATACTCTTGTACGGATGGCGGATCTATACCAAAGAATGTCCCAGATAGCATGCTAACATTGGGCCAACGTTGGGCCAATGTCATTGGTTACATTGGGCCAATGTTGGCAAATGACATTGGCCCAATGTAAGTTTGCTCATCGGCCCAATGTTGGCCCGATATGTTGGGCCAACGTTGGCCCAATGTAGAGTGTTATTTCTACAGATATTGGCCCAACGTTGCGCCAACATTGGCCCAATGAATGCGACATTGGGCCAATGTTGGCCCAATGTCATCAAGAACGTTCAGCAAATGTTGGCAAATGACGTTGGCCCAATGTCATTTTGCTCATTGGCCCAATGTTGGCCCAATTTATTGGACCAACACGCCCAATGTGTATAAACATTTTATTGTTACAAATCTGTATATTAACAAATCCAATCGTCTCTACAATCAGAAAAATATCTACCACCAATCCTACTTGAAAATACAAGTTAGCTTTTCTAAATTTACAAGTAGTATCAGACTTGTTAAACTTCCTACAATTTATCAAAACAAAATAAATTATCAATGATAAATTTATTGTTTCTACACAAGGAAAGTAAATGGAAGTATAAAATAACAATTTTTTTTTTGATACAGTTAAAACAATAAAAAAAGTTGCCCCTTATTTAGATTGAAATTTGTATATAGTTGAATAAATTTCCAAAGTTTTCCACTCATTTTACTTATATACACTTTTTATTAACAGGTTTATAACCAATCACTGTCCTCCATTGTATTTTTGAATTTTCTTCTTTCTTTTCCTGTCCGTTCCTATCCTTCCTTCATGATCGTACGCAGTGAAATTCCATAGAAATTGCTTCGGCATACAAGCGGTTATTTCGAACAGCTCCTTTAAACGAAAAATGAATCAATTTTATTGAGCCAAAAAGAAAGAGAAATGCTGATGCATAAAAGTTAAGCATTACTTAATTTACACACGTTTATAGTATTTCTAATTGATTCAGTGTATTCGAAACTATAACTACATAGAATATTCGATTATATTAGAAGATTGAAGATTTCTTCTGCATTTATTATAATGTATAAATAAGAGTATTTTTCAGGGGAACAGCACGTTAATTTGATTACTTACTTTTTAAATCCCCGTCATCTTTGAAAAAGCCGGATTTCTTTATCTGTCTTCCAATGGAATTCTTTGCAATTTTGTTTTAAAAACATGGCAACAAATACTCCCCTCTTCATTTACCAAGTTATTTCCACTAATTAAATAAAATGAGAACTTTAATCATAAGAGATTTGATTTCCCTGAAACATGTTAAACACAGAGTATCTATTCCAAACTTACTTTTCCTTAGGGTAGAAAATATAAGAGAAATTTATGAAACGAAACTGACCCAGCCAAAATTTCAAAGATATTTAAAAATAAAATTTACAAATTAGATTTTGATTAAGGTAAAAATTAACATAGATCAATGATACAGTGTTTTTATTTTATATACAGAAAGGACACATGCAGTGATTTGCGACTGACCTGACTAAAGCAAGCTTAATTAGAAAAAGCTAGATAAAGATCGCATGAAACAAACTTTATATTTTGTGTTTAAAAATCTGAAATAATACTTACATTTCCGTATGTGAATGTCTGGACATATACATGTAGTTCTAGTTCTAAAAATCCGCATTCAAGAACACACATATCAAAGCTTTCTTTTTAACATAAAATCTTCAACGTTCTGCTGCTGGAAACATCCGAGATTAAAATGTTAGGCGTGCTAAAAGGATGCAGATTTGACCATCCTGTCCTATCAGATATCACAATTACCATAGAAACTGGCCAGTCTCACGCTGTGAAAACCCCTGTCCTAATTGCGTGGTCAGAAAATGTTCTCTTATCTCAGAAAATGCCCCCTAAATGCAACACTTTAGAAAGTGTGTGTCTTGTTCGTCTTCTATCTTTTTTATGCAAGTTAATTTTATTAACTTATTATTGTTCAACTTTAAGTTAAATTTATGTTACGTTTTTTTTCTCTAAAACATCTTCATGCATGTTTTTTAGGTACTCATGGTATATAATTAAATGTATATAATTAAAATTATTTCTTTTTTCTTTCACTTTCCATCTTTTTGTCCCATTTTATAATAAACATTTCACAAGTTTCCTGAATTATGAATTCACTCCAATGATGGTTCAACGTTGTCTATACCAAAAATTGTATCGTAAAAGGTCGTGACTCATTAATGTTGGCCCAATGTTAACTGTACTCCCAACAAAATCTGTCAGCTTAGTGGTGACAAGCTAACAACAGTGGCCCAACGTTGCACCAACGTTGTTTTCCCAACCAACCTTTGCCTCTGAGTAAAATATTGTAAAGTTGACATTGACCCAACATTGGGCCAACGTTGTAAACAGCGGTCCTATGTTGGGCCATTGTAGTGTCCTCACCTCAGCTTTTGAGTAAAATAGGGTTATCTTGACATTGACCCAACATTGGGCCAACGTTGTTTGTCCAACAAACTATAACAAAATAAGAGCGTGATTCACCAATGTTGGCCCAACGTTGGACCAATGTTGTACTCCCAACAAAATCTGTCAACTTAGTGGTGACTAGCTAACAACAGTGGCCCAACCTTGGGCCAACGTTGTGTCCCAATCAAACTCGGTCTTTGAGTAAAATAGTGTAATGTTGACATTGGCCCGACATTGGGCCAACGTTGAGTCCCCAACCAACCTCAGCCTCTGAATAAGATAGTGTGATGTTGACATTGGCCCAACATTGGGCCAACGTTGTAAACCCAACGCCAACCATCGGCCAACGGTCCAACCATTACCCAACGTTGGGCCAACGTAGTCATGCTATCTGGGGTACCGGTCTCGCTCCCATAGAGTATAGTGTGACAATTTGTCAGGATTGACGCAACTCTACAATATTTCCCAACAGGCTGTAAATACAGCTTTTGATTCTTCTTATAATCAAGAAATGCAAAGAGATTCAAAATTTTGCTGAAAGTCCATTGAACACACACTCTCACTGCCGACATCCTTTTGTTAAAGCGCATCTGATTCGCTGAGATTACCCCTCCTCGAAATGGAGGTATTAGGTAAGGCGATAAAGGGTATGCGGGGTCACCGTAGAGGGAGTACACATCATTATTTGCCTTTGTCATATATTGTTGCAGTTGATGCTCAACGTCGCTTTCTCGTAACATACCGGCATCATGACGTTGACCTTCAATAGGACCAAAGAGATGCGCTATCATTCCGTCAGGTGTCGTAATACATTGGAACTTTAGACTATGGACTCTCTTGTGGCCATTAAACACTAACTGCTGATAAGATTGGGGTCTGCAAATTGGCCTCACCGTCCCGTCTATAAAACCCCAGCAATTAGACTGCGGGGCTCCGCAGTTACTTATTGCCGTGGCCATTTCATCCAGCTTTGCGTGCGGCAACCAGGGTGATTTAATCTCTCAATTCTGTGCCCGTGCCTTGTATCGATGAAATTGAGAACAGTGTTAAAAATATAGGACAATTCAGCAGTTGATCTCCCAAATATATGCGAGAGGTCTTGCAATCTATTTGGGTACGCTAATCGGCGAATGAGAATAGACAAACCCTCTGTTCCAGAACACACAGTCCTGTTTTGGCACACAATCTTACTTGGGAAATCTAACGCTTCGCACAAACTATTCATATTTTCTCTTTGAAATCTAAACAAATTTCGGAACTGGTCATTGCTTAGTTCATCAATCTCTAACTTCTGATAGACTGACGAATCTTTTTCATCGTCCACACTCGCCAACAAAAGAAGGTCATCGTCCTCCTCCAGACACGCAAGTAACATCAAATTTTGCGCCATTTTAAGTTACAATAACAGAGAAGAAACACTCATTTTGATTCGTTTATTTCGATTTTTTATCCAATGAAATATATGTTATGCTTTGGGTTAAAATTCATTTAATACCGAAACAAATAAAACTTTCATCACCTTCAATTGACTGTCATCTGTGCCAGTGGGTACATGTAAGAAGCGTATTTTACTACGCTTGAAAAGCCTACATAACTTACCGAAAAAATATCTTTCGGGACCTGCATGGTCCAAGGCAATTTCGCCACTAAATTTAACGTACAAATTGCAAGTGGGGTCAATGTTGTGCTTTATGGTACGAAACGTACTCTTCGAAATAGCCTGGACATAATGACTTCCGGTATCTTGTCTTGAACAATTTGTCCCCTAAACTTTTTCAAAACTTTATCCAGGGATTCTTCTTGTACATTATACCTAAAACAAACACATTTTTATGTTTGATTATTAATTCAAGGAAATACTATTAAGGGATCAAAGAGTAAATACTTGAAGAACATTCTCAGATTTCACAGATGATAACTTTAAGCTTGTCTGGTATAGATCAACAACAAAAAGTATGCTAATATTAAAAATGATTACATTGTCGTTATTCTTGCTTATTTTGTATCTGTAGATCACTAGGTATCTACATGTAAATATAAAATATAACGTGTGTAATGTTTATGAAATTACTGGGACGAGATTAATGGAATTTTGGCTTTCCCTGCTCCGATATTCCGTAGTCGACATATATCTCCTCGAATAATTCCAACTACACTATTCAACCATTTAAATAAATTCTACATAAAATACCTGCACATGACAATTGCACCGACTTTCGATTGTACATTAAGTCAATTGTACACCAAGCCCTGTTAAAACCAATGAATTGTATATTGTCCCCAAGACTTTCATCAGAAACAAGCAAAATTCAGCAGGAGAGATTGTGGAAAACCCAATCAAAAAGATTCGGAACAATATGATTTAAGACCGGAGAGATATGATTTAACTACGAAAAAATACAAAATATGACGGACGAAGAAGTAAAGGACATATTTTCCTCGAAGTATAACACAAAGAACTCAGGTACAAAAGAAGATCTCGACCATTCTGACATTCTCAACCATAGTTATATATTATTCCTGGTTTCTACACTGTATGATCCCTGCTTATTTCTTACAGACCAGGAATACTGCCAAAAATTTCCACATCGTCCTTCTATTGATGTTCAGGCTACAGTAGAAAAGCCATATCTTATATTTTGGGTCAATCAAAAATCACAGACCTTGACCAATTATCCTATACAACGGAAGTGTTATCAAAATTAGTGGGAAAATGTGGAAAAGAATCTGATTCATTTCAAGATTTGCATTTATGTTGTGTTTGTTTAACAGCTTACGCTGGTTTCCTGTGTTTTTCAGAACTGATAAATATGAACAGATGTGATATATATTTCTTTAATACTCACGGCTCATTCTATATAGAAAGAAGCAAGACTGATATATAGAAAGTAGGAACACAGCAGTTATTTCCAACAACTCCCAATGATACATGTCCAGTAGCTATGCTAGAAAGATCAAAACAAATATTAACAAGGGCACCGCTAAGCGGAGCATCCCCTCGCGGCAGGAACATCTCTGGGAATGGTAATATCTCATGAGAGATAAATTCTCTAGAGGGACGTTAAACATGTTGAAGATTGATAGTACAACGTATCTTGTTTAATGTCCCTTTCATGAATATTTTGCTCATATGAAGGCTTGCCCGTGAAGAGCTGCCAATTTTTTTCTCATACTATGCACTGACGGCCATTGAGCAGTGAGGGATCCTTTTGTACCAGCATCTATTTGGACATTGGCCCTTGGTTTACACGGTCTCATTCGAAGGACCAGTCTTCACGTCCTCCAGTGGGATTCAAACCCGCAAGATTAGGATCAACTCCCTTACTTTTGAAAAAATAATAAGTGGAGTGTTG